>CAUYQU010066024.1:0-56542 GCA_963574635.1 Cheracebus regulus | reverse complement strand
TAGCCTGGGCAATAAAACAAGAATCCCATTCTCTCTCCCTCTTTCTCTTCCTCTTTCTTTCTCTCTTTCATTCTTTTTTTCTTTCTTTTGCTGTTTCTTTCTTTCTCCTTTTCTTTTTCTAAAATCTCTTCCTCTTTCTTTTTCTTTCATTCTTTTTTTCTTTCTTTTGCTGTTTCTTTCTCCTTTTCTCTCTTTTCTAAAAAAAAAAAAAAAAGAATTCTAAGCAGTTTAAATCCAAAAATAGGCCTCATCTGGCTGGCCAAAGACAAAACATATGGTTGAACATTAATTTATCCAATGTTTAATATGCTAGCAAGACTCAGTGATTGAATTAACTTTTTCTTCTTCTACTCATATTTGGGGGCTTATACTCAACCCAGTCACTCGGCAGCCAGTAGTTTCCAGAGGACACAGTTGAAATGAGGCACAATTAGGAAAAACTAGGCTATCTAATGTCAACATTGAGTAGCATTGCAAGTTACTTTCACAAATTTCCCTATTGACTTGGTTCTAACAGGACTGTTCAGGGCCAAGGGTTTGTTTTTTGGGGTCTGGGGGAGTCATCTTTACAATTTTGATATTCTGTTACAATGTCTTGCCTCTAGAAGGAAGGTCGTATCACAATCACATCAATATATTGAACACAGCCTTTATAAAAATAAGCTTTGATAGAAAGGAAAATGAGAAGACTAAGGTAGTCTGGTAGAATACTAGAAGGAGACATCTTTTAAGAGGGGGACAAAATAAGGCGTGAAAACAGAAAATTTGGTCCTACACAAGGCAAGGTCCTATACTGGCTTCATTGCTACCCTACAATTCTTATTTCCACTCAACGTCTGTTCTGAGGTGGCCACATTTACAAATGATTACAACTCCACAGTGAGAAAACAAGGTGTGTTAGTTCACTTTCATGCTGCTCATAAAGACATACCTGAGACTGGGAAGAAAAAGAGATTTAATTGGACTTACAGTTCCACATGGCTGGGGAGGCCTCAGAATCATGGCAGGAGGTGAAAGGCACTTCTTACATGGTGGTGGCAAGAGAAAATGAGCAGACGCAAAAGTGGAGACCCCTGATAAACCCATCAGACCTCGTGAGGCTCATTAACTGTAAGGAGAATAGCATGGGAAAGACTGGCCCCATGATTCAATTACCTCCCCTGGATCCCTCCCACAACACGTGGGAATTCCGGAAGATGCAATTCAAGTTGAATTTGGATGGGGACACAGCCAAACCATATCACAAGGGAAAGAAGACAAGAAGCTATCCCATCTCCAACAACCAATATGTTGTGTTTACATAGCTTTGAGTTTTTCAGATGCCCCAAGATCCTAGAAGGAAGACAGATGAGAAAGGAATTACAAGGGGTTTGTAGAGGAAATCTATGGTTGGAGTTAGAATCAATTTGCCTCCACAAATCAGAAAACTCTAAAGTTCTCATGCTCATACCTTCTTGAAATTCAAATGTACTTTTCATTCTCAGGGTGGAGAATTTGGGGTTTCCGGAGGAAAATTATTTTTTATTGAAAGCATGAGAAATTAACAGTTTTCAAACAAACTTATTACATATGTAAAGTTCATTCCAACTCCCATCCCCCTTTTTAAAAAATAATTTCAGCTTTTATTTTAGATTCAGGGGGTACACGTGCAGGTTCGTGACATGAGTATCTTGCACGATGCTGAGGTTTGGAATAAGAAACATCCTGTCACCCGGGTAGTGAGCACAGTATACAGCAGATCCTTTTTCAGCCATGGCTCCTCCTTCCTTCCTTCTCTAGGAGTCCCCAGTGTCTGCTGTTATGATTCAAGGTGGAGTATTTGTAAAAAATATACAGTTTAATTGGGAACTATTAGGTTGGTGCAAAAGTAGGTGCAGTTTTTGCCATTACTTTTTTTTTTTTAATGGAGTCTCGCACTGTTGCCAGGCTGGAGTGCAGTGGTGTGATCTCAGCTCACCGCAACCTCTGCCTCCTGGGTTTTAGTGATTGTCTTGCCTCAGCCCCCCGAGTAGCTGGGACTACAAGCATACCCTACCACGCTTGGCTAATTTTTGTATTTTTAGTAGACACGGGGTTTCACCATGTTGGCCAGGATGGTCTTGATCTCTTGACCTCGTGATCCACCTGCCTCAGCCTCCCAAAGAGCTGGGAGTACAGGCGTGAGCCATCGCACCCGGCCTGTCATTACTTTCAATGGCAAAACTGCAATTACTTTTGTACCAATCTAATAAAACTCAGAACACCACATAAACTCAGGATGCATGAGAAATGGCACGCTAGTCTCCATTAAGCCTTTCTGAATAAGGGAAAAAGTCAGCAGGAGGATTGCTCAGCCAGTTCCAGGGCGTGAATGTTGCCTTGGGAAGAAATACCTTGCTCTTAAAAAAAAAAAAAAAAAAAAAAATGCAATGGCTTTGAAGATTTTCCTGTTTTGAAATCCCATCAGTTCTAAAAATCAAGATATTTCCTCTAGCTTATTTATGTTAGAAGAATGTTCCTGATTGATATTTCTTTTACAAAGCCATTGAGCATCCTGGGATAAGGAGTTACTCCAAGCTGCCTGTTTGGGCACATGCTTTGCTATTTGTGTTTTTATTTCAGGTCCTTGAAAAGAAACTTTGACTCCTTGTTCTGATTCCTGGGCTACACAGTTAAGCTACCAGTGGAAATGTAAAAGACTGCTTCTATTTTCAAAGATCCTGATTATTTCTTGTGCAATTACTAGTTATTATTTGAAATTAAATAAAATTAAGGATTGTTTTTTCCTTTGCAGCGTTTTTTGGGCATCACACTTAAATTAGCGCACTCTAATTCTAATACATCATAAAAATTTATGGAGAGATTGGTTCACAGAGAGGTTTAAGAATGTGTCTTCATTTTAAAGGGAAACACTTACTTTAAAGTTTTATAGACATTGAGCTTCCTGCCTCTTTGGTAAGAAAATAGCACATTGTGAAATGAGTTTTTAAAACAAGCAACTGATTCTTCAACTGTTTTTTCTTCAGCCTTATCTTTCCTGGTTATTTATGAGCCTGCAGTCATTCCAAGACACCATTGTAAATAAGTTGTAAAATCTGGTGACATTTTTCAGGGTCAAATGCGTAAATGTAAATGAAACACATTCTTGCCTCCAGCAGCCAAGCTCCCATTCCTTAATGGAATAGAACCCAGATACATACCTATGATCATCAGGAACTTACCTTTTTGTTGATATAATCTTCCATTCAACTAATATTTATTGATGTCCTGTTATGTACTAGGTACTGAAGACATAGCAGTGAGCAAAATCAGTCATGGTCCTTGTCCTCATGCGGCTTACAGTGTGGGGTGAAAATTGTAAATAAAAAGAAAACACAAGGAAATACAACACAGAAAGTACAGGCACAAGGAAGGAGGGACTGGTTCTGGGAAGGCTTCTTGGTGGGAGCAACCAGACAGCAAAATGGGCTTGGCCAGGACAGACGTGAGTCTGACATCCAGCTGGCTGATGATGGAGCTGCAAGTGCCTTCACCTCCAGAATCATGGAGACGGGTACTGAGCCATTTACCCTTCAGTGAAGTCCATCCTAAAATTCAGTGCTAACTAAACAAAGAGTTGTTTACTTTTTTCTGTAAAGAAAACAGGGCTCCCCCTGTTGGTCACTCTCATATCCTCTCATGCATTCTTTCAAATCATTAGTCAACTACTTCACTCAGCACATAGTGACTTAGAACTGCAGTAGAATCTTATTCTCCATTGAGACTGCGGTAGAGTAACAGTCGATCACTTAAAATCTTTTTAAATTAATAATGGTTTTGTTTTATTTTATTTTTATTTTTTTGAGATGGAGTTACACTGTCCCCCTGGCTGGAGAGCAGTGGTCGTCACCCTAGCTGGAGAGCAGTGGTCGTCACCCTGGCTGGAGTGCAGTGATCAATCTCCCAGCTCACTGCAATCTCTACCTCCCAAGTTTAAATGATTCTCCTGCCTCAGTCTTCTGAGTAGCTGGAATTCCAGGCATGCACCAACACATCCAGCTAAGTTTTGTATTTTCAGTAGACAGAGGGTTTCACCACATTGGCCAGAATGGTCTCAAACTTCTGACCTCAAGTGATCCTCCCACTTCAGCCTCCCAAAGTGTTTGGATTACAGGCATGAGCCACCATGCCTGGCCTAAATTAATAATATTTGTAAATGGCAACTCATAATTGGAAATATTTATGGGGTACAATATAATGTTTTGATATATTTATTCAATATGAAGTGATTAAAGCAAGATAACTAACATATCCATTACCTCAATTAATTATCATGTTTGTGGTAAGACATTTAAATTTATTCTCTCAGCAATTTGAAATACGCAATTTATTTTTATTAACTATAGTAATGATATTGTGCAATAAATCTCAAAAACTTACTCCTCCTGTGTAAATGACACTTTGCACACTTTCACCAGTATCTCTTCATTTCTTCTTCTCCTTTCCCCAACCAGTCTCTTGTACACCCTTCTACTCTCTACTTCTATGAATTTAATTTTTCAAAATTCCACCTATAAGTGAGATGATGTGATACTTACATTTCTGTGTCTGGCTTATTTCACTCAGCATAATGTCCTCCAGGTTCAAGTGCTACATTAAAACAATACATGCATGAAAAATATTATTTTACCTCAAGATATACACACGCAGATTGGTTAGCCAGTGTTTGTAACGGAGAGGCAAGGACTTCTCTGTGAGTATGGACAACTAACCATAATACTGTCCAGTAGAACCCTCCAAGATAATGAAGCATTCTATACCTGTCATAATACCTTCATCCCAAGTCATGTGCGGCTATAGCTGCATAGCATCCTTGTTATCTTCTCTGCATAGATCACATCCATATGCCTCCTCTCTGATTTCAGTTTTGGTTGCTTTAAATGAAATGAGAACATAAAGAAACAGTGACATATTCTGACAGCAGAGTCCTCTTAAACTTTTTTTTTTCTAATTTTTTTCCAGGTCTTTCGCCACACCTAATCTGATTATTGCTTCCTTTAGCAATTTGCATTTTTTAGGTCTTTCGATACCTTCAGTGTCCATCTTCCCCTCCCACTCCTGCCTAGTTCCTCTCTTGAGATGGTTGGTTTCTTACCTGGACAGAGTGGTGGGTAGATGGGAATGGGTTCTAGTGGACGGAGTGTCTATAGAGTTTTCTTATTTTGAGTTGGGGAAGAACCATGAGACGAGCACCTGAAAACCTGGAGACAGAGATTGCTAATGACAGATTTGCAAAAAAAAGTGTCATCTGTGGGGATACAAGAACTCCTGAGGTGAGAGACAGTATCAGTCCTATCTCAGTATGCCCAGTATCCATGGCTCCTAGAGGCCACGAAGACACTGAACAGATGAACTTAATTTTTTACACCTGTGAAGCTAGAAGAGCACAGAGACACTTTGGCACAGAGGGGCTCTTGTTAGGCCCTCGGCATGGGACTGCTGTCTACCTTCTACCACACGCCCTCCTCTTTTCCACGTTCCTGGTATGGGAAACACTCCTTTACCTTCTACCAGTCAGAGGTCAGCCGCTACTTGGGGTCCTGTGACAACGAGACCTCTGACTGTTTTCAAATAACATAGCAAGGGAAACTCAGCATCCAAAGAAAGACCAACCCAAACAAACAAAACACCTGGCCAGTGAACAGAAGCTTCTAAAGCTAACAGAGAACCAAGCAAATAAAGAAGCACACTTAAGGAGAACGAAATACGTACGAACAAGAATGTCTGGACCATGACATATGATTTCTCCATTGAGTACGGCTGCCAGATTTAAAGCAATGACATACGAACAACTACAAGACACCCCATTAAATTTGAATTTCACATAAACTGTAAAGAATTTTATTACATTATGCCCCATGCTATAGTCAACATACTTATACTAAAATTTTATTCACTGTTTATCTGAGATTCAAATTTAATCAGTTGTTCTGTACTTCATCTGGCAGCTGTTCCATTGAACAATTCGGTAGATGAGTTAAAGAGAGAATGGTCATTGGAGAAACATGAACTAGTGACAAGAAAATACATTGAGAAAAAATTCTCACCACATGGGTCAAGCAACATGGTGGACAAATAAGAGGAAAGATGAGACTTGGGATTGGATCCAGGAGACCTCCCATGAACAATGACATGGATTTCAGGAAAAGAGGAAACAAAGGAGAGGGAATGATTTTAAAGGGTGTCATACAAAACATTATTCCTAAGCAGAAGAGACCCTGGAGTCTAGAGACTGAAAGGACTCCCAGAGTTTTAGACTTGATGAATAAAGAAAAACACTCACTTGGGCACATCTTGGTAAGATACCCGAAAGCTTAAAACAAAAACAAGAAAAGCTGACAAGCTAATCGACAGAAAGTACACATTATCTGCAAAAAGAAAAATTAGCATCTGATGTCTTATTGACAACACTGGAAGCCACAAGACAATGGAAATGACCTCTGCCAATAGCTAAGCCAAAAGCAACTTATGACCCTCTACTTATTCAAGATGGCATTCACCCACCAGGGCAAAAGAAGGAAACTGTTAACACACAGGAATGTGAAGAGTATACCACCAGCAAGTCCCATCTGAAGACAACAATCAAGCAAAAATCTTCAAAAGAGAGAATTAGATTGAGATTTCAAGATATAGAGAGATGAGAGAAGAAAACGCTGATGAAAAATGAACCCAACATAGACAGGTAAGTGGATGTTAATGGCCATTGGGGGATTTTCTAGTGTAAATGCTACCTAAGTCCTTTGGAAACAGGAGGGATATACAGCAAGGAAAATTCAAATTATAATCTGGGACTAAAATCCTAGAGAATTCCAGGAAAATCTAGGAGTTATAGACAGAGAGAGAGAAGAGATGTAAAAATGTTCCAAAGATCTCACCTTAGGGAGTGGGAAGGGGTGATGAGGAGAAAAGAGGAAAACGAATCATTTTAGAGGTCTCATCTCCTACAGGGTTAAGGGACACAGGGAGAAGATGACCATGATGGAGGAACGATGTGCCTTTCTGGAGGAAATACTGGAATCTCACTTGCAAAAAAAGTACACTGATGTCTAATGACCACAAGAAAACAGAACAGAACAAAAATTTCAATCAAACATCTAAATTAACAAGGAGAAAACAGAAGGAAAATAGAATGAATAGCAATCCAATGAAATCAGAAAACAATGAGGAAAAACAAAAAGAGAAATTGATAACTAAAATAATAATTATGAAGTAATACGAATTTTGAAGTAATGTAAAATATAAGATTAAGCATATCAGTCTTTTTGCTAAAGAAAAGTTAAAAATAAAGGGATGGACAAACAGACGCCAGGAAAACACATTAAAAAACAAAAGAGGAAAGAAACCAATAATATCAGAAAAGATGGAATTTAAGGCTAAAAGCACTAAGCGCTAAAACAGGGACTCTGTCTATCACTAACGCAATGATCCATATAGATTCTTGTTTTTGTGAAGCTAACGGCAGAAGTGAAGGAAAGAGACAAGCTCTTGGAACATATCAGAGCTCAGGGAATGAGACTGACAAGCAGAGCCCAGGGACAAAATGTCAGAAGGAAGATGAACAGTTAGAAATTAAAACTGACATCAGCAAAATGGTGGAATCAGAGCTTTCTACCGTCATCACACCTCGCTCCACAGAAGCATTAACTTTAACAATTACCAACAGATAGGAGTATCTTCGGGGAGTCCAGTGAAAAAGTTTCAGCACACTATTGGTGCAAAAACTCTAAGGCTAGGTGCATGGAACAGGGTAACAAGAACAGTTAACACCATCCAAGTCTTCCCTCCTCCAAGGCAGCACAGCTCGGTGACAAAAAAGATCCCCTTTGACCACAATTTCTCCCATGGGGAAAGTGAGAGCACAGTGGTGAATGCCCAGCTTCTCCAGTCATGCAGGACACGGTTCATGAAGACCACTTCTTTCTCGTCCCAGCCGCAAAACTGAGGTGATCCCCATGGCTGAGTGGTAGGGAGAGAATGTTCCTAGGAAGAGAGGCTGCAGATCCTACTAACCATTCCAGAGACTCCATCAGGAAATCCGTCCACGAGCCACTTGGGATGCCTTACTTGTGGACCCCTCCCAACTGACCCATAGGCATCCCAAACACGGCTTATGCCTCAACCCCATCTTCCCCAGACCAGACTCCCAAGCATGCCCCTGTGGACAGCATTGCAAGCATCTTACACAAAGAGGCACCTCAATTTTGTGGGATTGAAGGGAGGTACACAATTTGAGGGTTTCAAGACACCATTCTAGGAAAAAGAAACAGGAGACTCCGAGCACCTGGCCTGGCTTTGCAGGGTCAAGAGTAGACATACAACCTAAAGAAATCCCCTTAGAGGAGCTGGGTGCAGTGGCTCACACCTGTAATCCCAGCACTTTGGAAGGTCGAGGCGCATGGATCACTTAAGGTCAGGAGTTTGAGAACAGTCTGGCCAACACTGTGAAACCCCATCCCTACTAAAAACACAAAAATTAGCTGGATGTGGTGGCACAAGTCTGTAGTCCCAGCTATTTGGGAGGCTGAGGCAGAAAGTTGCTTGACCCCAGGAGGCAGAGGTTCCAGTGAGCCAAGTTTATGCTGCTGTATTCCAGCCCGGGTGATTGAGTAAGATTCCATTTAAAAAAAAAAATATCCCCTTAGAGGGAACAAGAGGTGTAAAGCGCATGTATCCATAGAAAAGATCTGCTGGGCTGTTTGGTGGAGATATTTCTCTCCCAAGGACAGTCAGTAAAGACTGGAAGAGATGACCACTTCTTCAAATGTGAAGATAGCAACACAAAATGTAAAGCAGCATGAAAATCGGCTGGGCGCATAATCCCAGCACTTTGGGAGGCCGAGGCGGGTGGATCACAAGGTCAAGAGATCGAGACCATCCTGGGCAACATGATGAAATCCCATATCTACTAAAAAATACAAAAATTAGCTGGGCGTGGTGGCGTGTGCCTGTAGTCCCGGTTACTCGGGAGGCTGAGGCAGGATAATTGCTTGAACCCAGGAGGCGGAGATGGCAGTGAGCTGAGATTGTGACCCTGTACTCCAGCCTGGCGCCTGGCGATAGAGCAAGACTCTGTCTCAAAAAAAAAAAAAAGGCATGAAAATCAAGGAAAAGGAGAACAGGGTATGGAAAAAAAAAAAAAAGAAAAAAGAAATCGAGAAAACATGACACCACCAAAAGAACAGAGTAATATTCTAGTAATCAACCCCAAAGATAAGGAGATCTATAATTCCCTGAAAAGATTTCAAAATAATTTCTTAAGAAAGCTCAGTGAGTTATTAAAAAAAAACACAGATAAATAAACATTACAAAAATAAATAAATAAATAAAACAAGAAGTTCAATAAAGAAATAGAAATCATTTTAAAACAACCAAATGAAAATTCTGGAATTGAAGAAAACAATGAATAAAATGAAAAAACTGCAGTAGAGAGGGGCAATGGCAGATGTGATTAGGCAAAAGAAGTAATCTGTAAACTCAAAGACAGGTCACTAAAAAATATCTAGACGAAGAAGAAAAAAGAATGAAAAGGAATGAAGAAAGCCTATGAGATTCATTTGACATTTTCAAAAGATCTACCATTCACATTATAGAAGTCTCAGAAGAAGGTATAAAGAAAGGGGCAGAGTGCTTATTGAGAGAAATCCTGGCTAAAACCTTCCCATATCTGGTGAGACTATGGACATCCAGATATATGAAGCTCAAAAGTCTCCAATCAGGTCAACTCAAACAAGTCTTTACCAAAACATATTTTAATCAAACTGTAGAAAATCAAAGAAAAAAAGTGCTTTTGCAAGCAGCAAGAGGAAAGAGGTTCCTGACATACAAGGGAACTCTCATAAGGATATCATCAAATTTCTCAGCAGAAACTGCAGTCCAGGAGACAGTGGGATGACACAGTCACGGTGCTTCAAGGGAAATAGCTGTCAACCAAGAATACTACACCTGGCAAAGCTGTCCTTCAGAAATGAAGAGATAAAGACTTTCCAAGATAAACAAAGCTGAGGAAATACAACACTGCTAGACTTGCCTTACAAAAAATGCTAAATGAAGTTCTTCCAACTGAGACAAAAGAACACTAATTAGTAAGATGAAAATAAAGAAAATTATAAAACTCACTGGTAAAAGTGAGTATATAGTCAAATTCAGAATACTTTAATACTGTAATGGTGGTATGTAAATCAGTTATAACCCTAGTATAAAGGTTAAAAGACAGAAGTATTAAAATAATAATAGCTACAATAATGTGCTAATAGATACACAATATTAAAATATGTAAATTGTGGCATCAAAAACATACAATGTGAGGGAAAGGGAGTAAAAGTGCTATGTGTTATATGCAATCAAAGCTAAGATGACATCAGCTTAAAATTAACTGTTGTAACTATGAAATGCTTTATATAGGCTTCATGATAACCACAAAGCAAAAACCTAAAATAGATACACAGAAGATAAAGAAAAAGGAATGAAAGCACACCACTACAGAAAATAATCAAATCACAAAAGAAGACAACAAGAGAGGGAGAAAGGAATAAAGCATCTTTTTAAAAAAAATCCAGAAAACAACAAAATAATAATAGTAAGTCCTTATGGATCACTAATTTACTTGAATGTAAATGAATTAAATGCTCCAGTCAAAAGATCTACAGTGGCTGAATGGACAAAATAAAAAAACAAAACAAAACAAAAAAACAGGACCAGGTGGTTCATGTCTGTAATCTTAGCACTTTGGGAGGCCAAGGCAGGAGGATCACTTGAGGCCAGGAGTTTGAGATCAGTCTAGGCAACACAGCAAGACCCTTTCTCTACAAAAAAAAATACAAATAGAATGATTAGCCAGGTATGGTGGTATGTGTCTGTAGCACTAGCTATCTGGGAGGTTGAGGCAAGGAGTTCAAGGTTACAGTAAGCTGTGATCATACCACTACACTCGAGCGTGGGTGACAGAGTTAAACCCTATCAAACAACAACAACAACAACAACAAAAATAAGACCGCCAGCCCCTCAATAATATGCTACCTATGAGAGGCTCACTTCAGCTTTAAGGACACACGTAGACTGAAAGTGAAAAAGATATTTCATGCAAAAAGAAAACAAAAGAGAGCAGGGTAGCCATACTTATATCACTTTAAGTCAAAAACTGACAGAGACAAAGTAGATCATCATATAATGATAAAGGGGTTAATTCTTGAAGAGGACTAACAATTGTAAATATATATGTGCCCAACACCAGAGAACCAAAATATGTAAGGCAAATATTAACAGACACAGAGAGAAACAGGCAGCAATACAATAATAGCAGGGGGCTTCAGTACCCCACTTTGAACAATGAGTAGATCATCAAGACGGGAAATCAATAAGCAAACGTCAGACTTGAACTACACTTTAGACTAAACGGATCTTACAGACATATATTCTTGCTGTGTTGTCTAGACTGGTCTCAAACTCCTGGGTTTATGAGCCACTGTATATGTCCTGGTTTTGTTTTGTTTTTCCATTCAGAAGTAGAATATACATTCTTCCCCAAATGCACAGAGAGCATTATCTAAATCATATGTTAGGCATCTGTCTCAGTCCGTTATCCAGGCTGCTATAACAGAATACCTTAGACTGCTTACTTTATAAATAATAGAAATTTATTTCTCACAGTTCTGGAGGCTAGAAGTTCCAAGATTAAGTCCCCAGGAGATTCAGTGTCTGATGAAATCGTGCGCTTTGCTTCACAGACAACTCCTCTTGCCACACCCTCACATAGCAGGAGAAGGTAGCTCCCTTCAACCTTTTTTTGTAATGGCACTAATCCCATTTGTGAGGGCAAATCCCTCATGACTTATCACCTCATAAAGGCCCCAGCTCCTCATACTATCATAATGGGGATTAAGTTTCAACATATGAATTTTGACTATAGCAGCCACAAACCAAGCCTCAACAAATTTAAGAAGACTGACATCTATCATATATCTTTTCCAACCATAATAGTACAAAACTAGAAATCAATAACAAGAGGAAAATTGTAATCTTCACAAATAGGTGGAAATTAAACAACCTGCTCCTCACCTGATCATATCAATGGATCCAGAAAAAGCATTTGACAAAATGCAACATCAGTTCATGCTAAAAACTCTCAAAAAACAAGGAAGAGAGCAGAACTTCCTCATGTTGATAAAGAATAAACAGCATGCTCCTAAACAACCAATGAGTCAAAGAAGAAATCAAAAGAGAAATTTTAAAATATCTTGAGACAAACAAAAATGGAAATACAGTACACGAAACTTTATGAGATGCAGCAAGAGCAGTTCTAGGAGGGAAGTTTACAGCAATAAATGCCTATATGGGGGGAAAAATAAGATCTCAAATAATCCACCTAACTTTACACCTCAAGGTAAACAAAGAACACACTAAGCCCATAGTTAGTAAAAAGGAAATAATAAAGATCAGAGCAAAAATAAATCAAATAGAGAGCAGATTAACAGTAGAAAAGATCAAGAAAACTAAGGGTTTGTTTTTTGAAAAGATAAACAAAATGGACAAACCTTTAGCTAGACTAAAAGAGCCAAATAAAATCAAAACTGAAAGAGGAACTATTACAACCAATAACACAGAATTCAAAGGATTATAAGCATTTATATGTCAACACATCATATAACCTAGAAGAAATGAATAAATTCCTAGAAACATACAACCTCTTAAGACTGAATCATGAATAGATTTAGAAAAGAGGAATTAAAATTACATGCTCTGTTCCCATGGATAACTGGGAGCTGAACAATGAGAACACATGGACACAGGGAGGGGAACACCACACCTTGGGGCTTGTCAAGGGGTGGGATCAGGAGAGGGAGAACATCAGGAAAAATAGCTAATGCATGGTGGGCTTAATACCTTAGTGACCGGTTGATATATACAGCAAACCACCATGGCACACATTTACCTATATATCAAACCTGTACATCCTGCACATTTACCCTGGAACTTAAATTTTAAAAAATTACACGCTCTAATTAATAAAGTAACAAAAATTATAGAAAATGCATAAATAACCAAAAGTAGAAAAAGTAAAAATTCCAAAAACTGGAAAACCTTTCACAAGTTTGCTTAACAAAAAAAAGGATAGGTAAATTATATATGCAAGATTCAGAATGCTTTATATATATATACACACACATATATATATACACACATATATATATATATATAAAATACATATATATATAATTTTTTTTTTGAGACGGAGTCTCACTCTGCTGCCAGGCTGCAGTGCAGTAGCAGGATCTCAGCTCACTGCAACCTCTGCCTCGCAGGTTCAAGTGATTCTCCTGCCTCAACCTCCCAAGTAACTGGGATTACAGTCACCTGTCATCACACCCAGCTAACGTTTTTTTTTGTTTTGTTTTGTTTTTGTGTATTTTTAGTAGAGACGGGATTTCACTATGTTGGAGGCTGGTCTCAAACACCTGACCTCGTGATCCACCTGCCTCGGCCTCCCAAAGTGCTGGGATTACAGGCGTAAGCAACCACGCCCAGCCACAAATATTATAAGAAAATACTACTGCAAATTGTTTTTAAAACTTTTAGGAAACAAATGACTTTCTAGAAATAAATGTTTATTACCAAGACTAACCACCCCCAAAATGGAAAAGTTGAATAAATCATTATGATGGAAGAAATAAAATGATTAAATATCTACCCTTGTATAAGGGTTTTTTAGGACAACATAGATTTATCTTTCCAGAATATATAAAACCAATATTAACTATTTCAGCCTGCAGAAAGAAAACTCAATTCATTTTATGAGTCCAGCATCACTTTTAACACAAAAACCTAACAAAGATTTTAAAAATTAAACATAGAACAAGATTTATCTAGAAAAACAAACCTCTTTGTTTTTGCACTCATATTCCATTAGTGTGTGTAATGTTTAATTAAATTATATGAATACAATTTTAAAAGTTCAATCCGTCTAAAAAGGATTAGGAACAAACAAAACTGACTCTTGATGAGTATATTATATAATTATGCCAAAATAGCACTGCACAACAAATCACCCAAAACTCAAAGTGTCTACAACCACAAATATGTATTCTCATGCTCATGGGTCTACAGGTCCCCTGCAGTTTGGTTTGTCTAGGCTGGCCCCAGAGAGTGGCTTTGCTTTAGGCTGTAGGTCAGCTGGGCTGAATTTCCTGCTGTGGGTTTCAATCACATCTTTATCAGTTGTCTCTCATTCTTCTTGGACCAGTGACTTCTCAGGGTTTGTTCTTCCCATCGTAGTAACAGAAGTGCAAAAGCCAAGCTAAATCACACAAGCAGATTTAAGGCCTCTCTCCACATCAAGTCTGCTAGCCTTCCTTTGGCCAAAGAAAGTCACATGGCCAAGCCAAATTCAATGATGCAGGAAGGTGTATTCCACACACAGTGAGAGTAGGTATATTGAATGATGGTCCCAACCACCACAATAAGCCTACTACTCAACTAATTGAAGCTATAAACATAAAACTCAACTGCTGAAAGCTCTAGTATTTAAAAAAGAAAACCTAGCTTATTAGCCCCAAATGTTTATCATGCTGAGGACAGACAGAATGAAGAAAGGTTGCAAAGACTGTGAATCACTTAAGCGAACACGGCTAAAAGGGCTGCCGAAACATTGCATACTGGGTTGGGGTGTTTCTTCCTCATATATCATTAATTTTCAAAATGGTTATAAATTCTTCTTGGGTATTATGTGTTAAAATGGAATATGGGTATTCATTTAGTGTAATTGTGTAAGCAATGGCCAGTAGAACTGTAAATGACTAGGTCTGTCTCCCTTTAAACTGTAAGCTCCTTGAAGAGGGAGCTCCTTTCAACTCTATGTCCTCAGCACCTAGCATTGTGCCTGGTACGTAACAGGCACCTAATCAGTTCTTGAGAGAGTGAATGATGAGCCTCCTTGGCCTATCCCAGGGCTGTGATTGGCATTAAGTCTCTGGATTTCACTTGGATGGCCCTGCCTTTGGAAACTGCCTCCCCAGTCCAGATGTGAGTTATTGGGAGTTTCCAGTTCTATACATAATGGCTCTCTCATCAGGGCTTTAGATCCTGTCTCTTAAGACATCTCCTCTTAAACTTAAATTTGTTAAAACCCCAGACCCATTCTTTCTTTCAGCAGGACACAGTGAGGCTCACTGACTTCTCTTCTGGCTTCCTCTTTTCCTTATCTCTGTCAATTCAATTCAACATTCACTGAGCACCTACTGCATGCCTGACCCTTCCCTGAGAAACTGGAGATGGCATGACCAACATCTGTTTCAAAAGAAGTTACATCCTTTTATGAGAAATCATTCCTTCCAACTCTAAATAAAATGTCTCAGTTTACATCTGCAACCCTGATATTCCAGCTATACTTATTTATTAGGTGGCAAAGATTTCCCAAAACTAACTTCTTAGTGGTTGAGTAACTAACATTCCTTTTTTCTAAAAGAGTCCTCTCTGATAGAAATATAACGCATACCACAAATGTGATTTTTAAACTTTGGTAGTCATGATAAAAAAAAATAATAAACAGGAAAAATTAAACTTAATAATATAGTTTATTCAATGCAGTATCTCTGAAGTATTATCTTTTAGTACATAATCCATATGAAATAATTTTTTCCAGCCTATATATTCAAGATCATCAACATGAAATGATATAGTTTACATTTCTTCATATTAAGTCTTTGAAGTCTGATGTGTATTTTACATTTATAGCATATCTCAATTTGGACTACCTACATTTCAAGTGCCCAGAAACCACATGTGGCTACCATATTGGACAGCACAGTTATTAAAAATCGGTGTATTCCTGTAGAGGTGTGTCCAACAGTTGTTCCCACTCAAATTTACTGACATGGCTATTGTTTCAAATGTATGTGTATTCATGTTAACTCTGTCACAGAGTCTTGAGTAAAGTTTTCCCATTTATTAATAGTAATTTCCTGAGAGCCTTATATGGTAGATGTTTTAAATAAGTTATTTCATCTAAACCTAACTTAAAAGTAGATATAATTATTCTCATTTACAGATGGTAAAACTGAGACATACAGAGGTAAAAACTTGCCTAATGTCATACAGCTAGAACATACCTAGCTTAAAAGCTTGTATTCTTTCCTCCACAGCAGATGGAGGTAATGTGGTATGCTATGAGGGGCCAGGTAGCTCCTAGTTTAGCCTTTGTGGGCCACGCATTCATTGTGGCAACCTCTCAACTCTGCTGTTTTGGTGAGAAAGCAGCCATGACAGTATGTGAACAGATGGGTATGGTTGTGTTCCAGTAAAACTTTATCTACAAAAGCTGGCAGCAGTATGGATTCAGTCTTTGGGCTGTAGTTTGTCAACCCCGATCTACACCATGTTTTTACCTTATTTAACTCTAGAATTTCTCAAGACATTTGGAAAATGATTATTCTGGACATCCCAACAGTCATCATTGTATGCATAAATTCTCAGAATCAAATGACAGACAAAGACTTAAATTCTGAGACAGCTCAGAGAAATAAAAAAAAAAAATTCCACTTAAGTCCATTCTTTTAAATATTATCTTACTTAATCCTTGATGGATGGGGTATCTTCCTAGCCTCAGACTTCACCAGTGAGTGTTAAATTCTCATACCTTCACCCTGTCGTCCACAAATTGAGTGCTCAGTCTGTGCCCATTCTACCACACATATTCAGCACATCTTCGATCTGAGTGTGCTGGCCTCTCAGTTACCCAAAGGAACAACTACCCAGAAGAACTGAAAGTCGTCCTCTGAGAGTCAAACTGTGAATCAAGATACACAAATTGGAGCAAAGATCTATGAATTCATCTTAAAGACCCACAATGACTTGTAGGCCCTAACATTAAAATATGCCTGACTTGTTGGCAGGATAGATAGATGGATGGATGGATGGATGGATGGATGGACTGACAGACAAATGACTGAAAGATGATAAATCAACTGATGATAGATAGTTGATAGGTGGTTGATAGATGACAGATGGTTGATAGATGACAGATACGTAATTTATGATCAATAGATGATAGATCAATTGATGATAGATATGTGGCTGGTAGAGAGATAGTTGACAGATGATTGATAGATACATAGATCAGATTACGATGGATAGATGAGTTAGAATATTTAACACTCAACACAAAGAGTGCTCAGCAACCCAGAGAAGAGAGTCACAAGGCAGTATTGGAGCTTCCCATCTCAGTGTCATCTAAGGAGCAAGCTGCCCTTTCAACTATCACAAAAATCTCATTCATCTGGTAGATACGTCCCTGCTGTGAGACTAGACAGAGACCAAAGCAGTAAACTTCCAGTCATACAACCAACTTCACTTTATGCTCATTCCCAGTCATCTGCTGATTATACTTCAGTTTCCCATGAAGGTTTTTTGAACAAAAGAATGTCCTAATCAAGTCCTGCCAGCTGCCTTATCTCCCCAACATGTTTCTTATTATAAACCAATAAACTAGTATCTGTTCAACGCCTTGGTCTCTGACAGCCTTGCTCGTATGGCGTGATACTAGGTCAAGTTATCTCTGGTACAAACTCTCACTTCTTAGTCTACAAAGATGGAAGAGAGATCCTATGGGGCCTTGAAGAAATTTACCAAAGTCAATGAAAAACACTTCAGTGCCTACCTGTCTATTTCCAGGAGGAGAGTTTTTTGGTTTCTGCACACTTTTCCTGATCAGAGAACAACTTTAGAAGAAAGAAAGAAAAAAGAAAAAAAAACAAAAAAAAACCCTGTTTCTTTTCCAAGTCTCCATTTTTCTCTCCCTCTGTTCTCAGAAGACACTAGCAAAACACTTTAAGTAGTCCTAAAAATGGGTCCACCTGCCCCCTGGTGGCAGACATAAACGGATCCCCACAGTCACTGGTTTACAATCCCTCCTGCCTGAACTTTCTCTGCAAGGGGAATTGTCATTTCCCCTCCTCAGCATGGGGAGTTCATTTATTTTAGTAAGATGAGCATTGGTTCCCCAAAGAAGGGCTTAGGCTTCCTGACCTGACTTAGAGGGCCTAGCTTATCTGAGATCTGCACTGAGAGCAAGCATGGGCTTTACAAAGAACCAGGAAACCAGGAGGCTGGAATGCCTTAAGAACGAAGCGATTGGGAGTCCACTGAGAAAAGCATCTGGAAGACACTTGTCTAACTTACCAGGAAAAAAACAATGCCTCAGGGCAAGAATTTGGAGAAGAATGAGAATCAGAGTAGACCGCATTACAATGGTGTCATGATTCATTTTACCAAACCTATAATATATGTTATCTTTACACCTCTGCGTCTCTGCTGATCACCTCCCATTTGTCCCTTTGGGTCCAGCTTCTGTGCCTTTCTCTGTCCCATGAGGCTGACCTGTGTGGATTCCATCAGTGGGCTCTCTTGCCCTCTTGCTTCTTGGTATAGCCAATGAAAGTGATGGGCAGAGATCAGCGGGTAGGAGGAACATTCATCTGGGCAGTTATTGTCTGGGCTCCTCCCTGCTGGGTCACTGTTGCTGTGTCTCCCCATGGAAGGTAGCCCTGTGTATATAACCACCCTCTCTGTGTTCCTACAATGGCTTCCTCACCTAACCCACTCAGGCCTAGCATGGTAATACTCCAGGCTGCTGCCATCCCCACTTTCGTTCCCTTTAACTCTTACCATACCTCTATAGATAGTCACTTTATTGATCTCTCCTCAAATTATCCAGATCACATGTGCCATCTCTTTCCCACCAGGACCCTGACCTTATGCCTCTTTGCTGGAATGTCCCTCTCGGATCATCTTCCCCTCATTAGCTACGACAGATACTTCGAGGGGGAGCATAAACATTATCTCCTCTGTGGGGAAGTGTGGTAAGTAAGAAACAGTGCTGACTGTTTTCTACAGATGGGGGACCACGCTCTGTCTCTGCTCTGAGGCCAGGGACAAGTTCTATTCTCTGAAAATGAGAGTGACAGCATTCACCTGCAGGCTATCTGGAGAATTACTCATTTTGTAAATACTACTCCCAAACCCATGACATTGGCAGTGATCACACATTTCTTTGCTCCCGTAGCATTTTTTAACAGCTTAACTGAGATGTCATTCATATACCATGTAGTTCACTCATTTACAGTGCCTACCTTAATGGCTTTTAGAATATTCACAGAGTTGAGCATCTACCACCACAATCAATTTAAGAACATTTCATTACTCCAAAAAGAAACCCTACTTCCCTTAGCTGTCACCATCCCATTCTCTCTCCCCTACTTTACTTTCAGCCCTAAGCAACCACCAATCTATTTTGTTTCTATAGATTTGTCTGTTCCGATCATCTCATATAAATGGAATCATACAGCATATAGTCTTTGCAACTGGCTTCTTCCACTTAACAGTGTTTTCAAGGTTCATTCATGTCACACCATGTATTAGTACTTTGATCCTCTTTATTGCCAAGTATCTTCCATTGTATGGATATACCACACTTTGTTCTACTCATCAGTTGATGGACATTTCAGTTGTTTCAGCTTTTTGACTATCATGAAACTGCTGCTCTGAACATTTGTGTATCCCATAGCATTTTGTGGAGACCTAGAGTAGAGCTCCTCCCATACTGTGTTATATCACTTGTTGACATGTCTGCTCTTTGTCCTGTTCCACACTCATTCAACAGACAGTAAGGTTGCTCTGGGCAGTGTGCATGCAGGGACTCCTCCTGGTATGCACAAGACCTAGCACAGTGCCTATCACATAACAGACATTCCATATCTGTGAAATAATGAATCCAGTCATTCCACCATTTTTGATAGCATGAAAAATATCCATGGCCAGGCCAGACGCAGTGGCTCATGCCTGTAATCCCACCATTTTGCAAAGGCAAGGCGGGTGGATCACTTGAATCCAGGAGTTCGAGACCAGCCTGGCCAACATTGTGAAATGCCATTTCTACTAAAAATATAAAAATTAGCCAGGTATGGTGGTGCATGCCTATAATCACAGCTACTTGGGAGGCTGAGGCAGGAGAATCGCTTGAACCCAGGAGGAAGAGATTGCAGTGAGCCAAGATCACGCCACTACACTCCAGCCTGGGCAACAGAGACCCTGCCTGAAAAAAATAAAATAAAATCCATGGCCATATCTGTATTTGACATTTGAAGAGTCAATGGGAAAAAATTCTCTAGCCTGACACTTCCTTCACCTTTCTATAAGTCATAACCTCAGTAATCTCACAATCGTATTTTAAAAGCCATTGGCCTCGGAGTTTCTCATTACTTAATATGCAACTGTACTTACAAAGGCCTTTAATCTTGCCCAGTGTATTTGGATGTCTGAGATATTTTGTTAAACATTTGCTATGCAACATTAACAGCAAGCCACTATAGACAAAGTTCTATGAACTTCAGACATAGAAGAGGGTACCTGTCAGCCTCGGTATACCTTAGAGAGAATTAGAAACAATGCTAATTGCTCTCCAGCACTGGATCTTGATATATCACTGTGTATTCAAGAAGGAGAAAATAAAAATTAATGTGGAGCCTGATGGGCCGCATGCATCAAGACCAAAAAAAGTACAAAAAGACCAAAAAGTATATCCTCCTAAGATGGGAAGATATCGTGTCTGATTAAATACTGTATATGGAAAACAAACTTTGTATGAAGTGCTGTATATGATGATGCATGTATGGGATTATTTAGAATGCAATATTGTTGTGATTGAAAGAGAATTCCTGAATCCAAATTAGACAAATGTCAGTTTTAAAAAAATGTATCAGAAAAATATTTGAGCTTGTGGATCTGATAAAGAATGTAAATGTAAATGAAAAAGAGAGGTGGGTAGTAACTGGGGTGGCATTTGGGGAGAACTGCTGCAGCAGGCAGATAATAAACTCCCTTTTGGAAGCATAAGGGAGATCTGTTGAACCTATACACTTGAGAGTACCTCAGTGTGCTACCAACCTGCCACCTTTTTCCATCTTTATGCTTATGAATCTGCAAGTTTAAAACCATCCATGTTGACTCAGCTCTCTTACTTAGAATCTGTGTGCTGTGTGAAAAAAAATACTGGATAATATGATGAAATTATTTGTCTGGCAATTTCCATATGTTGACTGTTGATGTCAACTGTCGAGACAGCAAACAATTGCTCTTCCTGTTTCTTGCCACAACCAAAGATAATGGAGTCTACCTAAAGATGCCATGATGAGAAATTAAGAGACACTACAGAACTCTCTGGAGTTCAAGAGAAAGGAGCAAAGTGCTAAGGAAGGTTCAAAGAATATTTTCTTGTAAAGTAACAATAAAGGATGACTAATCCAGAATGACCATGATCTGATCTCTTACAGAATATTTCTAGTTTTACATACGTTAACCTCAAACAAGTAGAATGGTAAAAAGAAAAAAATGCATCATAGAACATTATGGGGGAAATACAGTAGAGAAAAAACTATATTAGTGTTTTCTTTTGATTTTCCTTGAGAAAGTCTCACTCTGTTGTCAAGGCTGGAGTACAGTAGTGCAACCCTGGCTCGCTGCAACCTCTGCCTCCTGGGTTCAAGCGATTTTCCTGCCTCAGCCGCCTGAGTAGCTGGAACTACAGGCATGTGCCATGATATCCAGCTAATGTTTATATTTTTAGTAAAGATGAGATTTTGCCATGTTAGCCAGGATGGTCTCAAACTCCTGACCTCAAGTGAACCACCCACCTCTGCCTCCCAAAATGCTGGGATTACAGGCATGAACCACTACACCTGGCCAAAAATATATTAGTTTTAAAGGTATATATATCCTATAAGAGTTTTATCTAACATAAATGTATCATGCAAACTAACTGAAGAATGTAGAAAATATAAGTCATTAACTGCACCCATAAAAAATCTGGACTAACTTGAAAATGGGAAAAACATAACTAAATATTTAGTAATGGAAACGCAGCAAACGTATTTTACTTATCAAGTCTCATACATAGAGAATTTGCTTCCACTGTTTCCTTGAAAAATAATACATACATAAAAATGACAAATTACTTTTTTAAATGAAGTTTTTATTTTCCAGGACATCTTTGTTGATCTGAAGAGACAGGATCTGATGTAACAAACAGCAACGCAGAAACTGAGGAATGAAATGATACCACAGTGTTGAAAAGAGCTGTCAACTGCTTTTTTTTTTTTGATCTACTTCTCTTTTTCAGATTTCTCTTTCAGCTTCTACTTCTGACCCATCTTCTGTTCAGTAATCAGTACTAAATTATATTTGTTCCATAAAATGTGTAAGCTTTTCATGGTATAAAAAGGCATCAGGTAAAGGCATCCTTTATCCATCTATTACAACTCTCACCATCACTGATACGGTTCAATGGAGCTCACTATCGCCATGGACCATTCATTTCAGAAAATTATTCTTCCATTATTATAACAAATTATTTTTAAATCTAGACAATGGTTTTTAAAAGGGACATAACACGTATATGACAATTCCATCATATACTCTTATATATAGACTCCCAGATAAATGATCTTGTACTATTATTTATGAAATAATAGTTCAAAAAAGATCTACCTCTTATGTTCAGCAGGATATGACAGATATAATTTTTATTAAGTTAGAACAATCTGACATAAATGGTCAACCCATTAAAAAACTAAAATTTTTTTAAAAATGATCATATAGGAAAAGGTAAAAGAAAGACTTAACAGTGCCAAAACCTGCTTAAATGTTACTGAGAATTTAAGAAATATTAACAGACTTTAAAAAAAATCTATTTTAAAACAATATTGAATAAAAATAAAAAAGAAATATAGAAGTTGGCAGATGAATAGATCATAAAGATTGAACAAATGAGTGAATGTTTCTGCAGAAAAAAAAGAGCAAGTAGATAAAACGAATAATTAAAAGTGTTATAAGAGAAAACTTATACAAATTAAGCATTTTAAATTTGTATCATAATGAGATAACCAACATATTTCAGACAAAATTGACAAGTAAACATCCATGCCAAAGCATATAATGCTCAAAATTTTCTAAGAAAAATAAAATAATTTTAAGTATCCTTCAGAGTAGACAACCCAGAAGTCAGGGTAAAAGTTGAACTTCTTGAAATGACTGTCCACTCTGATGACTTGTATTTCTTTCCTTCCCTTTAGTCCTTAACTAACTCATTGTGACTTCCACTTATTCCACTGAAACTCTCTTACCAAGAAAAACCAGAGCCTTCCTGAGACTAAATCTAAAGAACCCCTTTGAATCCCTGTCTTGTTTGATCTTGTTTGACTTGTTTAGCTGCAACATGTGATACCATTGGCTATTCTTTTTGAAAAATATACTTTCTTGTGGAGTCAGAGCAGCCATACTTTCCTGGTTTCCTTCCCACCTTTTCTAAGTATTTTTACTTATTCTCCTTTCTTGAGAATAATGAACTCCAGATCCATATGCTATATTTCCTGATATGACCAGACCTGACCTCCAAACGTCTCCCACTTCTCCCATACCTGTTCCTGTGCCATTATCCCCTTTGTCAATAAATGGCACCGTTATCTATTTAGTTGCTCAAACTAAAACTCTCAGTTATTTTTGACTCTTTCTCTTTACACACTCAAAAATCTGGTCCTGTTGATTCAACATGTTAAGGATTTTCCACATCTGTGTATTCCTCTGTATCCTCACTACTGTCCTTCAAGCCACCGTTGTCTTTTTTTTTTTTTTTTTTTGGAGATGGAGTCTCACTCTATCACCCAGGCTGGAGTTCAGTGGCATGATCTTGGCTCACTGCAACCTCTATCTCCTGGGTTCAAGCAATTCTTCTGCCTCAGCCTCCCCCAGTAGCTAGGACTATAGACATGCACCACCACACCTGGCTAATTTTTGTATTTTTAGTAGAAATGGGGTTTTGTTATGTTGGCCAGACTGGTCTCGAACTCCTGGCCTCAAGTGACCCACCCGCCTCAGCCTCCCAAATTGCTGGGATTACAGGCGTGAGCCACTGTGCCCAGCCCACAACTGTCTTTCAACTGGGATTCTGTAGTAGTCTCCAATCTAGCCACCAATCCATGAATCTTGTGTCTCACCCCCAAATCCATTTATTCTGCAATCAGAAAGATCTTTCTAAAATAGAAAGCTGGTTGTGTACTTACCCAAGCCCACTGCCCACAGCTATTTAAAACTTTTCACTTTGGCTTTTCTTTTGTAGAAAATCTTAAAACTCACAGGATCTTATAGAACCCTTCTTCCTGCACCCTCCATCCCTCTCCCTTTTGCTTGATGTCCTCCAGTATCCCTTCATGTGGCACCTGCTTCTCAACTCATTGTATTGGCATGTAATTTTTGCTTTGCCTATGTGTTTTTCTTTCTCTCCCACTTTCCATCTCTCAACCTAGTCAACGATAATTCAATAATAAAATTTTCTCTGAGTTATCACTTTCTAAGGAAGGCTTCTCTTTCCTCCTTAGGTAGATTAAGTTATTCTAACAGTATATTCACCATAGCCTTCTTAACCTTGGTAACATTCATCATACTTTTTTTTCAAAAGACACAGTCTCGCTCTTGTCACCTAGGCTGAAATGCAGTGGTGCCATCATAGCTCCCTATAACTGCCAACTGCTGGGCTCAAGTGATCCTCCCACCCCAGACTACAGCCCCAGTCTCTCAAATAGCTGGGACTACAGGCATATGCACTGCACACAGCTAATTAATTTTTATAGAGATACGAACTCACTATGTTGCCCAGGCTGTTCTTGAACTCCTAGCCTCAAGCAATTCTCCTGCCTTAGCCTCCCAAAGCACTGGGATTACAGGTGAGAGCCACCACAGCTAGACCACACTCTTAATTAATATTTAATCAGTCATCCACTGACTAAAGTCATTGACTCAGAGCACTAGAAAGTCTTAAGCTATTACCTTTTCATTTTTTCTTTTTCTTTTGAGACTGAGTTTTGCTCTTGTTGCCCAGGCTGGAGTGCAATGACACAGTCTCAGCTCACTGCAACCTTCACCTCTCCAATTCAAGCGATTCTCCTGAGCACTCAGCCTCCCAAGTAGCTGGATTACAGGCATGCACACTATGCCTGGCTAATTTTGTATTGTTCTAGTAGAGACAAGGTTTCACCATGTTGATCAGGCTGGTCTCGAACTCCTGACCTCAAGTGATCCACCCATCTTGGCCTCATCTATATTTAAGACCATTTTGTATTGCCTGGAGACTGTGGTGGGACTACACCCTTAAAAAAAGAAGCTGGGTTGTACTAGGAACTGGTTGGGAGTCAATTTCCAGGGCACCCCCCGCCGGCTTCAGAACTGATCTATGAACACTCAGGTGAACAGACACAGAAGGCTAAAGGCAGTTCTCAAAAATTACTCCTTCAATCCAATTACTCAATCACTCAAGATAAGGATGTGGAAGAAAGAGGGACTTACGAGAAAACCATTGTGGCCAAGAAAATTCTGGCCTAGATATTCTGATGAGAAAATAATTAAATCTTCTCCATAATACAAGCCTATTCCATTAAAATATGAGGAAATTTTGAGGACTATATGTCATGTAGGGATGTGTTGGTCTACCTAATTGTTAAAAACTGGGCAAACTAGAGAACTAAAATAAGAAGATAACTAATTTTTTAATGTCTAAGAATATTGTAGCAAAAATTAAAATCATAGTGGAAGCAAAGTTCAAAAGTATTTATGATGCTGCAGAGAATCAAATGAGTAGAGTAGAAAACAAAGATAAGAGAATGGGCTGGGCTCAGAAGCTTACACCTGTAAGCCCAGGACTTTGGGAGGCCAAGGTGGGTGAATCACCTTAGGTCAGGAGTTCAAGACCAGCATGACCAACATGGCAAAATCCTGTCTCTACTAAACATACAAAAATTACTCAGGTGTGGTGGCACGTGCCTGTAATCCCAGCTACTCGGGTGGCTGAGGCAGGAGAATTGCTTGAACCCAGGAGGCAGAGGTTGCAGTGAGTTGAGGTCGCACCACTGCACTCCAGCCTGGGTGACAGAGTGAGACACTATCTCAAAAAAAGAAAAAGAAAAAAAGAACAATCGAACTAAAAGCAATAATAATAGATATTACAAAAAAAGATTTTATAGACTTAATAGACCATTTAACATTGTAGGTTGGCTAGGCACAGTGGCTCCCACCTAAAATCCTAGAACATTGAGAAGTGAAGGCAGGAGGACTGCTTGAGGCTAGGAGTTCAAGACCAGCCTGGGCAAACAGCAACACCCTGTCTTTGCAACAACAACAAAAAAATTTAAATAAGCCAGACATGGTGATGCATGCTTGTAGTTCTTTCTGCTCAGGAGGCTGAGGTGGATTACTTGAGTCAGGGAGTTCAAGGTTGCAATGAGGTATGGCTTGTGCTACTGCACTCCAGCCTGGGCAAAGGAGGAAGGTCCAGTCCCTAAAAAGTAAAACAAAATAAATTTTTAGACTGGAAGCATTGACCATATCCTTAGACAATTGATCGAGTAGAACATACCAGGATATTGACTTGAAGAATGTGGGAAATTCTATTAGCATACTAGCAGAACAACAACAACAAAAGTATTACCTTCAAAGGAACTAAAATCATGTTTGTCTCATGTTCAATAATAAATTCTAAAAGTTGGCACATAGACCAGTGGAACAGAATAGAGAACCCAGAAATAAACCTGCATACTTACAACCATCTGCTCTTCAACAAAATCAACAAAAATAAGCAGTGAGGAAAGAACTCCCTATTTACTGAATGGTGCGAGATAACTGGCTAGCCATATGCAGAAGAATGAAATTGGGCCTCTACTTCTCACCATATATAAAAATTAACTCAAGATTGATTAAATGTAAGACCTCAAACTATAAAAATCCTAGAAGAAAACCTAGGAAATACCCTTCTCAACATAGGCTTTGACAAAGAATTTAACTTAGCCACGTCCCCAAAAGCAATCACAACAAAAACAAAAATTGACAAGTGGGACCTAATTAAACTTAACCACTTCAGCACAGCAAAAGAAACTGCCAACAGAGTAAACAGACAACCTACAGAATGGGAGAAAATATTTACAAACTATGTATCTGACAAACGACTAATATGCAGAATCCACAAGGAACTTAAACAAATCAACCAGCAACAAAGAAAAAAATCCAAATAAAAACTGGGCAAATGATATGAACAGACACTTCTCAAAAGAATACATACAATTACCTAATAAACATGAAAAAATCCTTAACATCGCAAATCATCAGAGAAATGTAAATCAAAACTACAGTGAAATACCATCTCACACCAGTCAGAATAGTTATTACTGAAAAGTCAAAGAAACAACAGATGTTGGCGAGGCTACAGAAAAAAGGAAACACTCAGACACTGTTGGTAGAAATGTAAATTAGTTCAACCACTGTGGAAAACAGTTTGGAGATATCCAAAGAATATAACTACCATTTGACCCAGCAATCCCACTAATGGGTACATACCCAAAGGAAAGTAACTCATCCTATCAAAAAGACACATGCATCTATATGTTCATTGCATTGGCATTGCTATTTACAATATTAAAGTCATATAATCAACCTAAGTGCCCGTCACACTGGATTGGGTAAAAGAAACGTGGTATACATACATCATAGAATACTACACAACCACAAAAAAGAATAAAATCATGTCCTTTGCAGCAACATGGATAGAGCTGGAGGTCATTATCCTAAGTGACCTACCACAAGAACAGAAAACCAAATACCACATATTCTCACTTATAAGTGGGAGCTAGACATTGAATAAACATGAACATAAAGATAGGAACAATAAACGCTTAGGAGCACTAGATGTGTGAGGGAGGAAGGGAGAGGGCGTAAGCTGAAGAACCACCTGATGGATACTAGGCTTACTGTCTAGGTGATGAGATCATTGGGACCCCAAGCCTCAGCATCACACAATTTACCAATGTAACAAACCTGCATGTGTGTTCTTTAATCTATAATAAAAGTTGAAATTTTTTTTAAAAAATGAGATACCACTATAGATCTTACAGGCATTAAAAGATAGTAAGAGACTATATTAACAGCTTATACCAGTATGTGGTAACTTATATAAAACAGACAAATTCCCTGAAGAACACCAATTACCAAAACTGATACAAGAAGAAATATAAAATCTGAAAACCCCTTTATATTAAAGAAATTGAATACATAATCTAAAATACTTCCACAAAGGAAATTCCAAGTCCAGATAGTTTCACTGATGAATTTGTGCAAATATTTAGGTAAAAAATATCAACCAGGCAAAAGTGTCTCAGAAAAATAATAAACAAAGGAATACTTTCCACATCATTTTGAGGCCAGCATTACTCTGATATTATTCTGACAGCAAAAACGACACTACAAAAAAAATAAACAAACCAATATTCCTCATAAACATAAAAAAGAAAACTCCTCAACAAATATTAGCAAATCAAGTCCAATAATATATAAACAGGGTAATACATTATGGCTGTATGTGCTATATCCAAGAAATACAGTGTTGTCTTATTATTCAAAAATCAAGAAATAGAATTAGCTATTTTTACACATGAAAAAATAAACCACATGATCATCTCAATAGATGCAGAAAAAGCATTTGACAAAACTCAACACCTATGCATGATAAAACCTGTGATAAGTCTAGGCATAGAAGAGAATTTTCTCAAAGTGATAATGACAATAAGCATTTAAAAATCAATATCTACCCTTATACTTTATAGCAAAAGGCCATACAATTTCCCCCTATGACCAGAAAACAAGCAAGAATGTCTACTTTACAACTCTCAACTGACATTTTAATGGTGCTCCTAGCCAGCATAATAAGGAAAGCAAAAGAAATAAGTCATAAATCTTAGAGATAAAGTAAAACTGTATTTATCCACAGATGATATGATCATATTCATAGAATGTCATAAGAAATATATTTTTAAACTTACTTATTAACAAATTTTATTATTAAGTAAATGTGTCAATGTCAGAGGATACATACAAAGTCAGTTTTATTTCAATCTACTAACAACAATTTAAACTGAAATTTTTATGAAGATATTTATAAGTGTCAAAAGCCATGAAATACAGATTTAACAAAATATTCACAAGACTCTACATGAAAAACTGCTGAGAAAACATAAATAGTTTGAGATATACATCATGTTCGTGTATTAAGATTCAATGTCATAATGTCAGCTCTCATAAAATTGATCTATAGATTTAATGCAATTATCATCAAAATATCATTGAAATTTTTTGAAGAAATTAACAAGCTGATTCTGATAGGTAAATGGCAATGCAAACAACTTAGAATAGTCAAAATTATTTTGAAAAAAGAACAAAGCTGGAAAATGTATATTACCTGACTTTAAGACGTACTATACAGCTTCACTAATAAAAACAACTTTGTAATCTGAGTAGACTAGAAGCAAATGGAAGAGAATAGAGATTCTAGGATGAGATTAACAAGTATCAAGTCATTACCATGCCAAGACTGTGGGTTTTCCATTAAGATTCCAAAGTTCCAATTTAATTCAATGAAAAGAAATAGTCTTTTGAACAAAAGTTTCTAAAAGAACTAGAGATCTATTGGAAATTAACCTTAACCCTTATCTCATATCAAACAATTATTAACTCAAGATGGATCTTAGACCTATATCTAAAAGATTTAAACTTTTTCATGTGCAGAATGTGAAGATTTGTTACATAGGTAAACGTGTGCCATGGTGGTCTGCTGTACCTATCAACCCTCTAAGCTCCACATGCATTTGCTACTTATCTTGATGCTTTCCCTCCCCGATCCCCCTGCCAGCCCCAGTATGTGCTGTTCCCCTCCCTATGTCCATGTGTTTTCATCTGAACAAATATTTGCATCCAAAATATACAAGGAACCACTACACATTAATAGAAAGAACATAGCAACCCAATTTTTGAAATGGAGAGAACATCTGAATAGACATTTTGAAAAAGTTGTACATGCAGTAAATAAGTATATGAAATAATAAGAAGAAATAAAGTATAACCTAACAACATCTTAAGAAATGACAAAAAGAAGAGCAAACTAAACATAAAGTTAGCAGAAGAAAGGTTAGAGCAGAGATGAATGAAGCAGAGAGTGGAAAGATAATAGAGAAAATCAACAAAGCAAAGTTAGTCCTTCAAAAAGGCCAATACAATTTACAAAACTTCAACTAGGCTGACTACACAAAATAGAAAGAAGATACAATTATCTTTAAAAAAAATCACAATAAAAATTGGGACATTACTACCAACCTTAAAAAAAACTTAAAGACATATAAGAGAATACTATGAACAATTGTACACCAACAATTTAGAAAACCTAGAAGAGACAGAAAAATTTTTAGAAACACAAAACTACCAAAATTGACCTAAGAAGAAATAAAAACTTGAATACCAAGTAAAGAGATAAAATCAGTCATTAAAAGCTTTCCAAAAGGCGAGGTGTCATGGCTCATGCCTATAATCCCAGCATTTTGGGAGGCTGAGGTGGGCACATCACCTGAGGTCAGAAATTGAAGACCAGCCTGACCAACATAATAAAATGCTGTCTCTACTAAAATACAAAAATTAGCCAGGCATGGTGGTGCATGCCTGTAATCCCAGCTACTAGGGAGGCCAAGGCAGGAGAATTGCCTGAACGCAGGAGGCAGAAGTTGCAGTGAGCCAAGATTGAGTCACTGCACTTTAGCCTGGGCGACAAGAGCAAAACTCCATCTCAAAAAAAAAAAAAAATGACAAGGGGTCAATTAATCAAAAGTACAAGGCAATTCCTAAACATTTACAAGCCTAATAACTGATCTTCAAATTCATGAAACAAAAACTGGTTGAACCAAAAAAAGAAACAGACAAATCCAAAATTAGAATTTATTTCAAAGTCCATCTTAATGATCTATGGATGAAAAAGAAAATGAATAAGTGCACAGAATATTTGAGAAACAATACAAACCAACTTGATCTAATTGACATTTACAGAGCACTCTGCCAACAAAAGATCACACCTTCAAGTGCACATGGAACACTTACCACATTTCCCAAAACACATCATATTATGAGTCATGAAATAAGGTTCAATAAATTTAAAATATTCAGGTTATACAAAATGTATTCTCTGACCACAAATGAATTACATTAGACATCAATAACAGAAAGATCTCTGGAAAATCCCCTACATATGTGAAAACTAAATAAAACATTTTTAATCCATGGCTCAAAGAAGAAATCAGGAAAATTATTGAACTGAATAAAAATTAAAAGATAGCATATTAAAATTTGTGGGAACTGGGGAGAGGAACTTCAACTCTTACTTCACAACACACACACAAATTAGGTCCTCGACCTAAATGTAAAACCTAAACTATAAAACTTGTAAAAGAACTCTTAAGAGAAAATCTCTGTGATCACTATTTAAAAAGTAAATAGAAATTAAAAGCAAAAGACAAGCCACAGACAGGGAGAAAATACTTGTAAAACACATATTTCATAAAAGACATTTATTGAGAATTTATTTAAAGGCTTCTCAAAATACAATATTTTTAAAAGACTAATTTTAAAATTGAACAAAAAATTTGAACAAACATTTCACCAAAGAAGATATATACATATGCTCCTCAACTTATGATGGGGTCATGTCTCAAGTAACCCATCTTAAATTGAAAATACTATAAGCCAAAAATGCATTTAATATACTTACTTATCCTGTGGAACGTCAGAGCTTAGCCTATCCTACCTTAAATGTGCTCAGAAAACACATTAGCTTACAGCTGGGCAAAATAACACAAAGGCCATTTTATAATAATGTGTTGACTATCTCAGGCAATTTATTGAATATTGTACCAGAATCCAATAATTGGTTGAAAATGAAAAATATAATGGGCATATGGGTACTCAAAATATGGTTTCTACTGCATTTCTATCACTTTCACACCATCAAGTTGAAAAAGTGTAGTCAAACAATTGTAAACTGGGGATGTCTGTAGATGGCAAAACAGGCACATGAGAAAGATGTTCAACATAACTGGTCACTAGGGAAATTAAGGCCACAGTAAGATGCCACGACATTCCTATTAGAATGACAAAGGAAAAAAAAAAACTATCCATACTAAGTGCTGGTAAGGGCATGGAGCAAACAGAATTCTATGCAGAGTTTATGGGAATGCAAAGGGCAAAGTGCTACAGCCACTTTGGAAAACAGGTCTTTTTGTTTTGTTTTGTTTTTTGTTTTTTTGAGACAGAGTCTCACTCTGTCACACGGGCTGGAGTGCAATGGCGTGATCTCGGCTCACTGCAACCTCCACTTCCTGGGTTCAAGAGATTCCGCTGCCTCAGCCTCTGAGCAGCTGGAACTACAGGCGCGTGCCACCATGCCCAGCTAATATTTTTTTCTGTATTTTTAGTAGAGATGGGGTTTTACTATGTTGGCCAGGATAGTCTCGATCTCCTGACTTTGTGATTGCCTGCCTTAGCCTCCCAAAGTGCTAGAATTACAAGTGTGAGCCACCACACCCGACTGGAAAACAGTTTCTTATAAAACTACTCATGCAATTACCATATGAACCAATAATCCCAATCTTATTTACCCAAAAGAAATAAAATATACGTCCTCTAAAGGACCTGAATACAAATATTTAAACCAGGAAAAAGCCCAAATATCCATCAACTGGTGAACACATAAACAAATTATGGTGCAGCCTTACAATGAAATACTACATGAAAATGAAAAGGAAGGAATTACTGAGTACATGCAACGATATCAACAACCCCCAAGTGTACTGTGCTGAGTGAAACCCAAAAGAAAGCCAGACACAAACATTTCATACTCTAATTCCATGTATAAGATTATCTACAAAATGCAAAACTATAGAGACATCAATCTGATGAAGTTGTCAGGGAATGGGGCCGAGATAGGGGATCAACTAGGTGAGAGAACTTTTGGGGTGATCAAAATATTTTGTATTACGGTTATAGTGGTGTTGACAAGACTATATATGTTAAAAAATCACTGAACTATATATGTAAATGAGCTGAAATTCACTGCATGTAAACTGGCCTTCAATAATCCTGACTTTGGAAAAAGAATAAAGGGAAGAAGAAAATATTAAAGACATGTTGGCTAAACATTTTCAATGCTTTAAAGAAAGTATGAATCTTCATTTTGAATATTTGTTCTGAGACAAGAATAGGATAAATAAAAAGAAATATACATGAAATACATTGCAGTGAAACTGTGGAAGGCAAAAGGCAATAAGGTCATCTTAAAAGCCATGGCAGCAGCAGTGAGGGGTGCAGAAGGAGAAGGCCAACAAGGTCACCTGTAAATGAATGACAACAGAAGACAGAAGATAATAGTATGTAGCTTCAAAATTTTGTGAAAAAATGATCTTAAATTGGCCAGGCATGGTGGCATGTGCCTATAATCCCAGCTACTTGGGAGACTGAGGCATAAGAATCACTCGAACCCGGGAGGCGAAGGTTGCAGTGAGCTGAGATCATGCCTGCACTCCAGCCTGAGAGTGAGCCTCTGTCAAAAAAACAAAACAAAACAAAATGAAAAAACGACCTTAAATCTAGAACCTTCTATTCATCGGAACTACCACTCAAAGTAAGAGGGCGTAAGGATAATCTGAGATAAAGACTGAAAAAATTTAGCACTAGCAAACACTCATAGAAAGAATTACTGAAGGCTACACTACTTTTATCAAGTAGGAAAGCAAATTCAGAAGGAGGTAAATGCAAGAAATAATAGTAAGTAGAGAAGCTAGTAAACATATCAATAAAGGTAACAATAACAGCTGTTGAGGGAATAAAAACAAAATGGTGGTGTACCAGTTAGTAATAAAAAGGAACAAACTATGGATGTCCTCAACAACTTGGTTGGATGTCAAGGGCATTATAATGTGGGAAGACAGTCAATCTCAGAGGGCCACATACTGCACGATCCCATTTGTATGACAGTCTTGAAATGACCCAGTGATTAAAAGGGAGAACAGATAAGTTGCCAGGGGTTAGGGATGATGAAACTGGGTGGAAGGTACAGGAATCTCTCTGTACTATCTTTGCAATTTCCTGTGAGTCTGTGATTATTTTTTAAATAAAAGATTGAAAAAAACAAGAGAGTAAAGCTGAATTTGCTGGCGTGAAAGAATAAAGAACAAATAACAAGATGTAACCACTAGATAATAAAAACATAAATGATGTTAGGGGAGATTAGAGTTAAATCATTTTAAGGTCATATCACATACGCGGAAGAGTATAAAGATATTAATTTGAAATCCTCAGTCAAATATGTGAATTAAAAATTTAAGGAAGACATTAAAAGAATAGAAAAAAAGAATGCGTAGTTTCTAAATCAGTGAAGAATGGGAATAAGGAAAACTTCATTAATTTAACAGAAGTTATGAAAGAAAAATAAGAGCTTGCTAAAACACGTTAAAAAAATCAGTAACATTTCTTCAAATTTCATAATAAATTTTAAAGCATTTTTAAAAAGTAATTTAATTCATAAATATAACAAAGGAATTGCAGTATCTGTAAAATATTTAAATGAAAACTGTGTGACATATGAAGAAAACTGTATTTATTAAACATGTTCTGTGTACAGTTATTTAGCCTTGAGAGATAAGCAAAGAAGAACAAGCTCCAAATGTATTCATGAACAGCGTGTACTTGATAAGAAAACAAAAGTAACCACGTTGTGCTGGTCTGCAAGTGGGAGCTAGAAAAATGCTGTCGTTCCTAACGTGGGAAATGTTGACTAGCTGAGTGAAAGAAAGGATATGAGTCAGTAAGTGCTCCTTGTACGTAGATGCCAGGAAGAAACTGTGCAATTTAATCCCTGTTTCTGATGGAATGAGCAGGGGAAGCCTGGTAAGTTGAGGGCTCCTACTTCTTTCTGGTGCAGGGATGCTGCTCAAACACGTTCTGGAGCCTGATCCAGGAGGGAAGGCTGGAGTGCTCAAACTTGCCTTGCCCTGCAACAAGCCTGGTAGTGGTACCCAGAGGTCAAGCCCAGTCTACATCGCCTGCACTGCCAGCCACATCTCATGCCAATGAGAACATCCACATCAGGGAGGGTCTTGCTGTAGGGTCACCAGAGAGAGGAGAGGTTGATACTACTTCTATCTTGTTTATTCACTACCCCCAGTAAGAGTCTCATCCTGTTCAAGATACTAGTGGGAACATCCAGTTCAATGGTCCCATCTGGACGGATTTGAGGTGATCAGAATCCCTCCTCCCAATTCCAGTCTTAATTGCTCCAGTTAATTAAGACTACAACCACATGTGGGTAAAACTGTAAATGCTCATTGAGAAAATGTGCGATAGAATTGAATAAACCAAACTAAGCTCCTGCAGAGCGAGGGATCAATCTTCCCCAATCAATCCATAGATTTGGTTTAATGTAATCGCAATCAATATCCCAATAGGATGAGGTTTGAATTTAACAAAATTGTGAGAATAACTAGCATGTTTAAAGCTTACTCTGTGCCAATTATTAATACATGAACGGTACGTACTTTACTGATTCTCACAACAACCTCCTAAATATACTTTCTGTGTGCAGATGAGGAAACTCAGGCATAGAGGAAGGTCAAGCAACTGCCCAGGTGTTTCAGGGCTGGAAGGCATCAACTGAGGATTTGAATTCAGTAAGTCCAGCTCCAAAGTGCATAATCTAAACTCTTCTACAACTTGTATTTTTAAATGAAACTGGAAACATAAATAAGACTATCAAAGAATAACACTAATGGAAGCAAACCAGCCCTAACCTCTATCTCAATGTACCACAAACAGTGTGATACTATATGAAATGAAGTCAAGGGAATTGGTGGAACAAAACCAATCACTGAAAAACAGAATCCATTGTTTAATTCAAGGTGTTTCTGAATCAGAGACAGATATTTTAATAAGTTTTATTAGCAGAACATGCTAACAACTGCAAGACAAATGTAAAGATTCACCTTCGATTGAGGATTTTTCTTTTCACCATCCACAGACAGAAACCCCAGCAGGATTAAACAATTAAATAAAACTTTGTCATAAAAATAGAACAAATATTATTAAATGTTTTCAACTTCTTGAGAAGGAAAGACTGTGTAATAAATTAGAAAGGGAAACAGCCACTGACTTGATAACATACAAATGTAAGCTTTCTATTCACCAAATAGAAATGCAAACCAAAAAATCACAACAAATATAACTTTTTAGGTAACATAAAATCCAAGTGCCCTATTTTATCAAGTTGCTTTACATTTGAAACAGTATGTGGTATCTTTAAGGTAGAAAGGGGGTCATGTGCTGTGGCACACGCCTGTAATCCCAGCACTTTGGGAAGCTGAGGTGGATAGATTGTGTGGGCCTGGCAGAAGTTGCAGTGAGCTGAGATTGTGCCACTGTACTCCCGCTTGGGTGACAGAGCTAAAAATAACAATAAAATAACAATAACAAAAATAAAATAACATAACAAATAACAATAACAATAATAAAAATAATAACAAAAATAAAATAAAAAGGATTTTTTTTTTCAGAAATCAGAAAATAAAATACTGAAACCCCATAGAAACACTGGCATAAGCAGAAAACCTACGGAAGAGACACTAAGGATGAATAAATTCATTTTTAATTTAATAAAAGACGTGAATTAAAATAACAGGTCACTTTACATTTCCCCTTGTTGACAAAGATTTCTTTTAAATAATGGTAGTTGCAATATAGATAAAAATTCATGCAAACGCTGTAATGCAATTTAGCAAAACAGTATAGTACATTGTGTGTCATTTTAAATTAAGTTAACTTAAAAGTGGGATAAACATACTAAGAAAATGTTCCTTTATGTGCAAAATTTGAAATAATGCAAAGCCCAGTATTTTTTAAAACTTAAAGCACAGCAAAATTACAGAGCTTTCCAGCCAAGTGAGTTGTTACCTGAGGACAAGCAGCATGGCAGGGCAGTCAGGAGTTTGGACTCCAGGGTTAAGCTGCCTGCGTTTAAATTCCAGCTCTGCCATTTATAAGCTGTGTGACCTCAGACAAATGGCTTTATCTCTCTGTGCCTTGGTTTCTTAATCTATGATGTGAGACTAATAATAATCATGTCATATGATGTCACAAGTATAAGAAGAGTTAATATATTTAAGTACTTGGAACACAGCCAAGCATACACAGATATTACCTAATATTTGTTATGGCGAGGAGGAAGATGGTGATGATGGTTGATGTTGCCGCAGGAAGGCACCACGTTAGCAAAAAATAATCCACTATCCTTTGTCCTTACCCTAAGTCTCACATTGCTGTTAAACACCAGAACTTCTGCAGATTATTTTGGTCGGCATTTGTTATTTTACTACAATATATAGTAAAAATAATAGCTTATAGTAAAAAGTTGTTTGTCAAATTGGTTGTGTATTGGCCGGGTACAATGGCTCACACCTGTAATCTCAGCGATTTGGGAGACCATGGGGAGTGAATCATTTGAGGTCAGGAGTTTGAGACCAGCCTGACCAACATGGTGAAACCCCGTCTCTACTAAAAATACAAAAAAATTAGGCAGGTGTGGTGGTGCACTCCTGTCATCCCAGCTACTCGGGAGGCTGAGGCAGGAGAATTGCCTGAACCCAGGAGGTACGAGTGCCAGTGAGATGAGATGTGCCAGTGAGATGAGATGTGCCACTGCACTTCAACCTGAGTGACAGAGTAAGACCCCATCTAAACATAAAAAATAAATAATTTGTATATTATAATAATTTTCATTAAATAATAATACTGTGACTATGGCTGAAAAGGTGCCCCTAAACTGATCACTTTAAAACAGAAGTTAGACATGATACAACATTATAAGAAGGGTCAAAAGCCATCATGTTATATTAGGCCCTTAGAAAAAAGTATCAGAATAATACTGAAAAATATAGAATCATTAAAGCAAAATTAGACTATAGTGGTTGATGATTTATGCACACCAAGAATACACTCACACTTATCCCAATATAAAAGTCACTCTTGACAAAATAAAACTAAAATAAAAGAAATTATATAAAATAAAATCAGTCTTAGATTTGCAGTCTTCAGAAACATTTCCCTAACATAAAATGCAACTGCCTGGCAAAGGTAGACCAATAAATAAACCATAGTCAAGTTCCCTTATGTAGCAGCATCAAAATGTATAAAGCAATGACTATAAAAATTTCAAGGAAAAACTGACCAAAAATTAAACACACTTCATATTTTATAAAGGATGCAGACATAGATGCCAATCATTCATTAGTCTTCAAAAATAGAATTTGTACAGACCATGTGATCTCAATGCTCCACCACTTAGTAAATACTACATCTCAAAGAACGTAGTCAAAGCTGTATTCATCCATGCTTCCATGCTTTCATTATTAAACAAAAACAGTAAAAATAATTCCTCTACTAGGCAGTTGCAGAAAGCTGAGGTGGGAGGATCCCCTGAGCCTGGGAGGTCAAGGCTGCAGTGACCAGTGATCGTGCTCCTGCTCTCCAGCCTGGGTGATGGAGTGAGACCTTGTCAAAAGAAAAGAAAGGAAAAGAAAAGAGAGAGAGACAGAGAGAGAGAGACAGAGAAAGCAAGAGAGAAAGAAAAAAAGAAAAAAAAGCATGTTATGAAATACAGCATTTATCCCAATTAAAAATCTCCCAAAAATGAAATGTATACTTCTCTAATAAATAATATCAATAGCAAATAGCAAGCCAGCAGGTAATAGTACATTTATTTTTTTAAATATATTTATTTTTTTTTTAAAGGTAGTCTCTTCATTTTATTTATTTACTTTAAAGACAGGATCTCACTTTGTCACTCAGGCTGGAGTGCAGTGGCATGATTATAGTTCACTGTAACCTTGAACTCCCTGCCTCAAGCAATTCTCCCACCTCAGCCCCTCAATTAGCTAGCACTACAAGTGCACACCACCATGCCCTGCTAATTTAAAAAAAAAAAAAAGTAGAGATGGAGGATCTCACTATGATACCCAGGCTGGTCTCAAACTTTTGGCCTTAAGCACCCTTCCTACTGTATCCTCCCAAACTGCTGGTAGTACAGATGTGAGCCACCACTCCCAGCCACTAAAGGCATCCACATTAAAATACATACAACAAGGATGCCCATAATCACTTCTGTTATTTAAGATCATGGTGACAGTTCTGTGTACCTTTGCAATAATGCAAGAAAAGTAAGTGAGGCACCTCATGGAAAGGAAACAGACACATACAATACAGGTATACATCTATGAAACAAAAATTTGTCAACAACTGAAACTAACAAAGTTTTCTAAAGTGTCTTGTCACACTGGTTACTCAAAATTCAATGACTGGGTACTGAGTTTTGGTTTGAGATTATGAAAACATTTTCCACATGGATAGTGGTGATGTGAATGTGAATGTACCTAATTCCAATAAACTGTACACTTAAAAATGATTAAAGTGGTAAATCCTAGATTAAATATATTTTATCACAATAAAAGAATACCAATAACTTGGATTACCTGGAAGAAGACTGTCACTATACAAGTGTTCCATAATTATTTAAGTGTATGACTAGTTCTCAAAAGTGCATGGGGGAATAATATTCATTCATAATAGGAAGGAAGGCAAGAAGAAAGGGAGGGAGGAAGGAAGGGAAGAGGAAAAAGGGAGTAGGAGGGAGGAAGAGAGGAGAGAGGAAAGGGGAAGGGAGTGAAGGAAAGACAAAGATGAGAGAAAGAGGCATGACTCACATGAGGCTAAAAATGTTTATTAAGGGACATCAAAAACAACTTGAGTTTTTTTTTAAGGCATATCATTTTCCTGGATGAAAATATTCAATTTTGCAAAGAACTAAAATTTCCCCAAATTAATCTGTGAATGTAATTCAATTCCAGTCAAAATATCAGCAGGATTTTGCTTTCAGAATTTGACACAATAATTGTAAGGTTCATCTGGAATAGTAAATGACTGAGAACTGCCAAGAAGATTTTGAAAATTAGGAACAGGGAAGGAGGAGCCACACCAGAAATGCATCAAGTGCTATACAATTTATTTTACTTCCTTCCAAAAGACTAGAAGTTTGTATTTCTCCAGCATACCCATGGTTGTCCAGAGCAAACAAAAGATATTACTGAAAGCTGCCCCCATTTATGTTTTCCAACGGGCAATCAAAAATTTACATAGAAATATCTTACTTTTTGTTTTGAGACATTCTCACTATGTCACCCAGGCTGCAGCACAGTGGCTTGATCTCTGCTCACTACAACCTCTACCTCCCAAGTTCAAGCAAGTCTTCTGCCTCAACCTCACAAGTAGCTGCGACTACAGGTGTGTGCCACCATGGCCGGCTAATTTTTGTGTTTTTAGTAGAGACGGGGAGTTTCACCATGTTGGCCAGGCTAGTCTGGAACTCCTGAACTCAGGTGATCCACTCACCTCGGCCTCTCAAAGTGCTGGAATTACAGGCATGAGCCACTGCAGCTGGCCAGAAATAGCTTACTTACATAAATTGTGCCAGAATACATCACTATCTTTAAAATTCAGAACCCAAATCACAGAATATCACAATACTGAGTTCTGTTAACACACTTCACACTTTACAGAGCACAGCTTTTCATTTCACTTCCAATTGTTATGTTCTATTTTCAAAATAAAATATAGACTATAAGTATGTTAAAAATAATGTTATAAAACACGAAAAACACACCAATTAAGAACAATATTTTAAAGGGTGATGGTAATGGCAGCAAACCAAAAGATTAATAAACAATAGAAAGTTTAGTACCTAATGTAAAAATGACTTAATTATACAGTAAATGTAGTGTTTTAAATTATTAGAAAAGAATAAATTATTAAACATTTGCCATTGAGGGGACTGACTAATCATTTGTGGAAGAAAAATAAAGCTATTCTCTAAATCAGAGCATATACTAAAATGAATTCCAAATGGATTAAAGAGTTTAATTTGGCTGGGTGTGGTTGCTCATGCCTGTAATCCCAGCACTTCGGGAGGACGAGGTGGGCAGATCACTTGAGCCCAAGAGTTTTAGACCCAGCCTGGGCAACATGGTGAAACACCATCTCTACAAAACATGCAAAAATTAGCCAGGCATTGTGCTGCCTACTTGCAGTCCCAGCTACCCGAGAGGCTAAGGTGGGAGGATCACCACAGTCCAGGAAATGGAGGCTGCAGGGAGCCATGATCACGCCACTGCACTCCAGACTGGGCAACACAAAAAGACCTTGTCTCAGAAAAAAAAAGACTTTAATTTCTTCATACATTTAACAAATATTTACTAACTACAAAATTATATTGATTATATTTATATTTATATTATTATATGTGTCTACCAAGTGCAAAATTATTAATATAAGCAAGACCACTGTGGGGGCAGTGAGGACAAAACCGTGGAGAAAATCCCCAGTTACTCCACGGTCTCGTAGTTACAGTTTAGCTGAGGCCTAACAGGATGGTCTGATGACTTCCACAGAACTGGAAAAATGTTCTGTTGTTAAGTATCAGGGCTCCCATCACAGCTCCTCCGGGATTAGGTAGGGTTTTGCTCTCCAGCTTGTATTGCTTTATCTGGTACACAGAGCCACCAGGTGACAACCCTTTGACTCTTCCCCTCTCCCTTGAGGATAGTACACTTTAGGAGGTTTCCTGTTCACCTTTAAAAAATATTGAGCGGGAAGGTAATCAAGCACCAGGATGTTTAAAGCCCAGTTTCTGCACCATTTATCAGCAGATGCTGAAGTCAGAGAACCACACGTTCACAAGAAGGTGAAAGGGATCTTCCAGAACAAAGGGCAAAGGTAGCAATAACGGGTAATTTATCCTGCCAGCCCTGCTAACATTTCCCCCATCAGGGTCAGAATCAGTAAGAGGAGAGAGGAGAAATTCGGCCTAAAAATAAACGAATGCATAAGTCAGTCTCCCTGTCTATCTCTCCCTCTTTGTGCTTGGACTAGGCTGTTACCTGGCAGGTATGGTCTCAGGCGTGGTGTGTGGCCAATAAAACTGCCTCCAATTCAGCCTTCCATTTGTTCTTACCTTAATTGACATGGCAATTGTAATGTAGACATCAAAGGGTGAATTGCACAACCAGTTATTTAATTACCTTTGTGATATTGCCAGAGAGGTGCAGGGTCAAGGAATTCATAGAACAGGGATCAGGTGAGGCTTTCCTGAGAACATCTGAGAGCTCTGAGCAGGGGGGCAGGTATTAAATAGGCAGAGGGGCTCAGGCAGAGGGTGAGCATGTGCAGAGAAGACTTCGCGACTGGGTGTGCGATTCGGGGAATTGAAGAATGGCCAACGAGGCTGAAGTTCAGCGACTGGGTGGGAGAATGAGGTCAGAGGAGAGAGCTCTATGTGATGGGAGCAGTGACCATCAAGAGTCCCATGGGTCATGATAAGGAGGTTCGTCTTTATCCTCAGAGCAATGAGAACCCACTGACAGGTAAAGCAAGAGGGTGATGTACCTATGCTCACATTTCGAAAATGTCACACCGGCTCTAGAGTAGACTGGAAGAAGGCAAAGGCTGGAATCAAGGAGTCCAGTAAATATTCTACCGAAGTAAGATAAAAAATGATGGTATAGGGGACAAAAGCAAGAGGAAGAAAAGAATGAGAGAAGTACGGAACGGTTAAGGATATTTCCGAGGTAGACCAACAGGAATTGGGAGTTGATCTTCTGCGAGGAGGATGCAGAAAGCAGCAGGACAGATGACCTCAAGATCTGGTGGTGCCAGTCCACATCATGAACGTGGGAAAAGTTCAGGTTTGACAGTGGGAGGGCAAGGACGGAGATAGAGCATAAGCTTGGTTTTGGACTCATGGGTTTATTCGGAGGTGTCTAAGATAGCCATGGGGAGATGAAAAGAAAGTGGCTGGGTATTGAGCTCAAAAAAGGGTAGGGAAGGGAAATTTTAATTTGGACACCATCAGCTCAAACTGGTCACTGAAGTCACACAAGTAAATGAGATATCCTAGAGGGAATGGAGTGAGAAGATAAAAGAAACCGGAACCGAGTCTTGAGGAACTCCAAAATTTAAAGACTGAGTTGGAGAAAGATGTTCATGCCAAGAAAACCCAGAAGAAGGAGAATCCAGAAAGGGTAGGAGTAATAGCTATGGGATGTGGAGTCTGAAAGCCAAGGCAAGAGGCAAAGGAGGTCACCTGTGCTCAGTGCTACAGAAAGACCAGGGAAGATGAAGACCGAAAAACAAAACCAAGATAATGAAAGAACCATTTTTAAATAAGAAGAATATTATTCAATCTTTGGCTAGTATATTAGTCAGCTAGGGCTGCCATAAAAGATACTACATACTACATGGCTTAAATAACAGAAATTTATTTGCTCACAGTTCTGGAGGCTGGGAAGTCCAGGATCAAAGCTCCGGCAGGGCTGGGTTTCTGGAGAGGGCTCCCTTCCTGACTTGCAGATGGTTGCTTTGTGCCCACCTTGTCTTTCACCCTAGCAAGGGTAGAGAAACAGAGCAAGCTCTCAGGTAGCTCTTCTTGTAAGGACACAAATCCCGTAGCTCAAGGCCCCATGCTTATGATCTGATTTAGCCTTAATTACCTCCTTATGGGCACTGTCTCCAAATGCAGCTACATTGAAGGTTGGGAATTTAATATAGGAATTTTAGGGGGACATGATTGAGTCTATAGCAGATGGAAAAGTCCCTTCTAATCATGAGGGGTGGATAAAAGGTAAAAATCAAAGCAGGCCCAGTGCAGTGGCTCATGCCTGTAATCTCAGCAATTTGGGAGGCAGAGGCAGGTGGATCACTTGAGGCCAGGAGTTCAAGACCAGAGTGGCCATCATGGTGAAATCCCGTCTTTACTAAAAATACAAAAATTAATTAAGCATGGTGTCATGCGCCTGTAGTCCCCAGCTCCTCAGGAGATAGGCAGGAGAATCACTTGAACCTGGGAGGCAGAGGCTGCCAGTGAGCCAAGATTGTCCAGCCTGGGCAACAAAGTGAGACCCTGACTCAAAAAAAAAAAAAAAAAGGCAAATATTGATCATATAAAAATGTTAACTTTCTATGTTTCATAACTTCATAACAGAATCATAGCATGTTCTGGCTTTAGTGTTCTACTATGTAACAGATATCCCCGAAACTTAGTAGCTTACAAGAATTTTATTGTAAGCACATATTCTGTGGGTAAGGAGTTTGGATTGGGAACAAAAGGATTAGTTTGTTTCTGTTTCATGACATCGGCATCCCCAGTGAGAACACTCAAAGGCTGCACATGACTTGACAGGTAGGGGCTGGAATCGTGTAAAGGTGGCTTTGTTCACGTCTCGCTGATGATACTGCCTGTGGCCGGGATCACAGCTGGGAATGTCAATTAGAAAGCCTACACATGGCCCCTCCATGTAGCTTGGGCTCCTTACAGCATGGCCACCTCAGAACAGTCACACTTCCTATATGGCAGCTTAGGGTACCAAAGGAGAGTACTCCAGCGAACAAGGCAGAAGCCACACCGCACACCTTTTCTGACCTAGGCTTAGAAATTACAGGTGAGTCTCAGGCCTGCACAGATTCAAAGGGAGGTGATAGCAACTCACCTTCTAGGGCAGAAGTGTCAAGACCATCTTTGGAAAATACAATTTGCCACATAAGGTAAATGAAAAACTTGAAAATTTAAAAACTGAAACAAATGACAAATAGGTAAATTTATCTTTTATGATATATGAATAATCTACAAAAGATGCTGAAGCCACCAATAAAAAAATTACAAAAGGACATAAACTGGCAAGCCACAAAAGAAGAAAACAAATAATTACATGTTCATTTTGGGAATTTATCTAATGAAAATAATTATTTGTACAAGGAATTAAATTTGTCAATATTTATCGTAACAAGGCAATAGTCAAAAAGAATTTTTTTAAATTTCCAACGATAACTGATTAAGTAAACTTTTTTCATCCCTAAAATAGGAATGCTATTCAGCCATCAAAATAATAGAAAAAAGTCAATGTTATAGAAAGATATTCATAATATTTTACTAAGTGAGAGAAAAAGCAAAATATAAATAAAAAGTAGTATCCATAATACAATTTCATAGAAGATACATGTAGAAAAAAAATGAAATTATATAAACCAAAATATAAATGGTAGCATACAACGATTTTTTTGCTTATTGTAATTTCAAACTTTTCTACAATAAAAGGTACTGCTTTTATTTTCACAACAAATAATCAAATTCTTCTAATACATATTAATGAAATAAAAGTTTTATCACAAATAAGTAATTCAAAACAAAATTGTTTAAGACTGCCAAAATATTATACAATAACATTTGATATTTATGTTAAAATAATCCTGGTAACAATTTTAAAAAAGGTGTGGCTGTGCATGTGTATGCGCATGTCTGAGGGTGACAGGGGATGGAGGTGTAGAGGACAGAAAGGGGTAGATAAAGCAAGATTGATAAGACATGCTAATTGTTGAAGCTGGATAATCAATTCATGTAAACTTATTATATTTACCTGTATGTATTTTTGAAAAGTCCCATAATAATCAAAAGAAAATCTAAGACAACTCTGGGATGAGAAAATAAAACCTGATAAATAGTCAAAGGAAGGAATTTTCTTTTGACAGTCAACTTTTGAGTAAAATGTTGCTTTACAATTAAAAAAATAAAAATGAAAAACACTAGATGCAAAAAGACTGGAAGTAAACCATACCTGTTTCAAAACAGGCACATGGTTAAGTATATTTTTGGCATTACTGTCAGCAGGTGCATATTTTGCTTATGAAGAATATGAAAAAGTAAAGTAATTAAACTACCCAGATTTTCTCTCCCATCCACCTACAAGTGTCATACAGTGATGGCTTTACCTGTCAACACTTGACTAGGACATGGACTGCCCAGATAGCTGGTTAAACATTATTTCTGGATGTGTCTACAAGGGTGTGTCTAGAAAAAATTAGCATTTGAATTGGTAGACTGAATAAAGTAGATGGCATTCCCCAATGTGGAGGGGTATCAGCCGATCTTTTGAGGTCCTAAATAGAACACAATGGCAGAGGAAGGTTGAATTTTCCCTCCCACTGCTGACTGCTAAGCTGGGACATCAGTCTTCTCCTGCCCTCAGCACTCCTGGTCCTCAGTCCTCCAGACTAGACTGGAATCTACACTGTTAGCACTCTCTCTCTCTGGCTCTCAGACCTTTGAACTACACTCCAGTTTGCCTGGATCTCCAGCTTGTAGATGACAGATGATGGGATTTCTCATATAATTCGTTCTGTTTATCTAGAGAACACTAATACAAATTTCTGTCTTAGCTCAGGCTGCTAAAACAAAACACCACAGACTAGCTGGCTTCAACAATGGAGATTTTTTCTCACAGTTCTAGAGGCGGGAAGTCCAAAGTCAAGGCAGATCCAGTGTGTTGAGAGGGACCTGGTGTGCAGATGGCTGTCTTGTAGGAGAGATCTGGTTTGCAGAGAGCAGAGAGAATCTCTGTTGTGTCTCTTCTTCTAAGAGCACTAATCCCATTCATAGGGGCTCCATCCTCATGATCTAATTACCTCCCAAAGGCCCTACCTCCAAATACCATCACACTGAGGACTACGTTTCAACATAAGAATATGGGGGGATACAAGCATTTAGTCCATACTACAAATCTTGTACTTTCATTATATCTAGTTTCATTTTTTCTTTTCTGCTGAGGAATATCACATTTTTTCTTTTCTGCTGAGAGAGAACCCTCATAGTTAATCTTTACCTGTAAGTTTTCACATAGTGTTTTTAAATACTTGAAAAAATAATGTTATCAAACTAAGAAGAGTAATATGTCTAGAATCAAATGCAGACTTGGCTACCCTGGAGATTTCTACAGAATTCACAGAATTCTGCTTTTCTTGGCCATTACCTCATTCCAACTTAACGTCTGGTATCTGGGGGTAAAAACTGGTTCATTAATCTCTTTTCAAAGGTCTACTTATGTTCAAAACGTCCTATTCTCATCAATTCAGAGGAAAAAATGCAAATGACTAATAAATATGAAAAAATGTTCAGCACCCAACTAATCAAAGAAACGCAAATTAAAACAAGGTAATATTTTTCATCTGTCAAATTTGCAAACACTTTTTAAATGCCAATACTAGGTGAGCTACAACTCACATAATAGTGCTCATGTTAGCATAAACTGAAAAATATTATCACAAAATAGAACAAGAGCCTTAAAAATAGTCATGCCCCTTTGACCCCATAAATTTTCTGATAGAAATCTATTGTAATAAAATAATGAGATCAAGGGCTTATGTACAAGCCACATGTGGTGGCTCATACCTGTAATCCCAGCACTTTGGGAGAGCGAGGTGGGAGAGTTTGAGACCAGCCTGGGCAACCAACCAAGACCTCATCTCTACTAACAATAAATAAAATAAAATAAAAAATTAGCCAGCCATGGGGCACCTGCCTGTATTGCCAGCCACTTGGGAGGCTGAGGAAGAACGATCACTTGAGCCCAGGAGATGGAAGCTGCAGTGAGATGTGATTGTGCTACTGCACTCCAGCCTGGGCAACAGAGTGAGATCCTGCCTCAAATACACACACACACACACACACACACACATTTTTCCTATATTTTAGCAATATATATATATATTTATATTTTATATATTTATATATATATATACACATATAACAAAAAATATACAGACACAGAGAGAGAGCACCCCGACTAGAACATAAAATCCATGAAGAACCTATCTATGAATGATGTGCTCCCAGATTCTTAAAACTAAGCACAGTGCTTGGCTCATATGGCTCATATTAGATATTTAATAAATAGCTGCTGTTTGCAGTAGATTTAAGTATTTTTTTCCTGATTAAAAACAAAGTTGAACTCCACCCATTCATCCTTCCTCCCCCAACCCTTGGCAACCACTGCTTGGATCTGATCCAGTCGAGTATAGAGGATCTTTTGGGCAGTGAAACTACTCTGTGTGACACTGTAATGGTGGATACATATGATTATATGTTTGTCCAAATCTGTAATTTGTACACCACCAAAAGTGAGCCCCAAAGTAAACTATGAACTCTGGGTGATAATGATGTGTCGATGTATGTTTATCAGTTGTAACAAATGAATCACTGTGTGGGGGTGTTGATAGTGGAGGAAGCTATGCATGTGTGGGACAGGGGTATGTGAGAAATCCCTGTACCTTCTACTTAGTAAACCCGAAACTGCTCTAAAAATAATAAAGTCTATTTAAAAAAGTTGAAAAGTATTATAATTAGGATACTGACTAAAGACCATGGGTTGGCAAATAATAGCTTGTGGGCCAAACCTGGCTGCGCCTGTTTTTGTAAATAAACTTTTATTGGGACACAGCCACTCACACTCATCCATTTACACATTGTCTATGGTTGTCTCTGTGTTGCAATGGCAGAACTGAGCAGCTGCAACACAAATTATGTGGTCCACAAAGCTGTGAACCAGCACATCTCTTCCCACTTTTATGTTCAGGGACATCTCATTGGTAACTTGAAATCAGCAGTAGAATTATTTGTACCATGGGAATTGGTAAATGCCACACATCAGGGCTCAATTTACTGTTTTGTTGATTAGGCTTAAAAAAGTGAAGAAGAAAAATGTTAATCATGCAGATTAAAATTAAGGGGGTGTTGTGTCTGTAGTAATGATAGCATAAAAAATTAAGTAAATATTCTTCTAGTATTCAAAACTCTTATCCAATTCGAAAAATGAGTCACTCCTATTATTGGCATACATATGCCTTTGGTTGTTTTGCTTTCATCCTACTAATTAACATAAAAGTAAATATAAACCAAGATTTATGTTGGAATTACACTTGCTGGACAACTGCAATCACAGGTTGGCTATAGATACAAGAATTGGTTACAAATCAACAAAGGCATCCTGTGAATATCAACTGGATATATGGAATTTACAATGAAGAATACTGCATATTTTATCATTATTTGTAAATTGTGTGTTACACCTCCCTTATATCAGTAATATTGACAATAAACATCAAATAAACATGCATATACATAGAAACATTTTCTCAGGGAACTGGTTGTTAAACATTTACCAGCATACCACTACTGAAAAATTTTTTCTCAATAGAAGGTTATCAAAATAAACGTGATCTGCAAATCTAGCCAAAGTTGAAGTCAGAGAGGTAATGAAACGGAGACACAATGCAAAAATATGAAGGTAAAGGGGGAAAGTACCTCTTTCCAACTAGGGCTAACAGGGAGTAAACAACTGATACTTTGTGCCCTCTGTGGAGGGAAACTGGATGTTGTTAATTGCTCATCTGTCAGGTTCTGCCACATGCAGAGAAAGTAAGAAATTTGAGAACAAGAAGGTCAGAAGACCATCTCTCTAATTAACAAGCAAATTAGGGTGCACACATTCCTAGAGGCTAACACAGAAAGCAGTGGATTCCTACGGCATTTCCCAGATTTTCCGAACCCTCTGCTATTCATCCAATAAACTGCACTCTTTTGCCCCTAATTGGATTTCCATTTAATATGGTAAATCTGATTCCCTTGCATGTAAACAGTGCTTTATAATTTTCAAATATAATTATATTATCTCCCTTGATCCTCACAACAATTTTATGGGGCAGGAATGGCTAAGTTTCAAATGGAAAAAAAATTCTCAGGGAAAACTTAGGGTTTTGTGTGCTTAACCCTGGTTCTAAAGCCAAGCTCAAGAAAAACACTACTTTCAAATCGCCTGTATTTCTTTTGAGTGCACTCATATCTTGTTCCTTAAACATTTCAGCATGGCTTGGTTTCTAAAGCACTTGTCCTTTAACACCCTTCCTAAGAAAGACAAAACCAGCTGATTATAATTAACAAAAGCACAACCATTCATTTTTTAAAGCCTGTCCTCTGCCTTCATCATGAAATCGTCTGACAGGGAAAGAGATCATCTCTTTTGTAGCCTTGGATCTTAATTTTATTCCTTAGTACAGACGCTTGTACACAGTAGGTGCTCAAGTAAATTAGGTCGGAACGGTTTTCCCAGCCTACCTTGGATTACATGAAAAGTATGACGCTAGAGGAAAACTCTTCAGGACTGGTCCGGGGCTATACAGTTCCCAAGCAGCCTTATGAAGAAGAGGGTTACTTAGTCACTGAGAAAATGAAGTGTTTACAGTTTATTCGCATAGAGAGAAGATGTGGGCAGAGAACCGAAAGGAGAGAAAGACATGTATTGTATTGAATCTTTACTATACCTTCCAGGAATTTTCATAGGCTTTATCTACTGAATCTTCAAGCAATCTGAAGAGGTGTCATTTATCCCCGTTTAACAGATGACAACACTGAGATTTACAACAAACTAGCTCAAGATGAATCTGTGTCTTCAGAGATGATCCTTTACCTCTGAACCAGTGACTCTGGAAGTGGAAGGCCCAACCAGCAGCAGCAGCCTCACCTGGGAACTTGTTAGAAACGCAAATTCTCAGGGCTCACCCCAGCCCTGCTGAATCAGAAACTGTAGGGGTAGGGTCCAACAGTTGGTTTTAACAAGCCCTCCAGGTTATTCTGATAAACACTAAAAAGTGAGAACTTCCCCCTTGCACTACTGCACAGGTTGTATTAGTCTGTTTTCAGGCTGCTGATAAAGACATACCCGAGACTGGGCAATTTACAAAAGAAAGACATTTATTGGACTTACAGTCGCACATGGCTGGGGAGCCTCACAACCGTGGCAGAAGGCAAGGAGAAGCAAGTCACAACTTCTGTGGATGGAAGCAAGTATAAAGGGAGCTTGTGCAGAGCAACTCCTGTTTTTAAAACCATCAGATCTCGCGAGACCTATTCACTATCGCACAGGAAAGACCCGCCTCCATTATTCAATCATCTCCCATGAGTCCCTCCCATAACACGTGGGAATTATGGGAGCTACAAGACGAAATTTGGGTGGGGACACAGAGCCAAACCATATCACAGGTCCACAAAGGTTTTCTGTAAAGGGCCAGATAGAAAATATTTTAGGCTTTGCAGGCCAGATGGTCTGTTTTGCAAGTACTCAATGTCACCGTTGCATGAAAGCAGCCACCAACAATGCATAAATAAATGAGCATGGCTGTGTTCCAATAAAACTTTAATGATGGACAATGAAACCCGAATGTTATATCATTTTCATGTGTCAACGAAGTGTTACTTTTCTTTTGGCTTATGTCCCGCAATCATTTAAAAATGTAAAAAGCCATTTGTATCCCAAGGGCTACACCAAACCAGGCAGCAGGCTGATTTGGCCCTCAGGCCATAGTTTGGCAACCACTGAAACAAAACTATGCTACCTAGTAAATGGAAACTCTTAAGCGGGGCAATGACTCAAAGATGGGAAAATCTAATAGAAGGTAAAATGTTGTGAGTTACAAAACTGGCTATGGTCCAATGGAGGCAGGCAGCCCATTTGGTTCTGACAATTAGGAAGGCTTCCAATGAGGAGGTGACAATCTGTGTGGGCCTTGAATGATTGAACAGAAGTTCAACAGTAGACACACTGACTTGGGTAACAGGATGAAGACTGGTGTATACTGGGTACCCAATCTAAAATGTCTACTTCCACCCAAAATATTCCAACCTCTTGGGTTACAAATGCTTTGGAAAATTATATTATGTCAAAAGTATTTAATGCTCCTGTGAACCAACTAAACCGAAGCACCAAGAAAGGAACAAATTGCAACTACTGGACTAACAGCCTTACACGTGAAAATCATTATCAGTAATCTAGTCTTCTCTCCCTACAGACCAAGTGTTGGAGGGAAGGTGTCTTATTTCCTACAACAAATTATTTCTGGTTGCAAATCTGACTGTATGAAATAAGCTCCCAAGTATCAGACAATGCAAGAAATCATTCTCTTGAGAAACTTCCTAGTTATACAAATTAGTTCCCTTGAGAATTCTTTAGTTTTCCTAATTCCTTACCTACCATCCAATTGATTTCAAACACAAGAAATCCCTTCAAGATCATAAATTTCAGAGAAATTCTTTTTTTCAAGTTACACATTTTCATTAGATTTGCTTTGATACCAGCTATTACAAGGAAATGCAATCTGGTCTGGCAGTATTTCCCAACTTCATATAGCAGAGCAGTATAGAGGCCAGGTTCTGCAGTCAAAGTCTCTGGGCTCAAAGCCCTGCTCTCCCACTTAAAAAGCTATTTGACCTTGACAAATTACTCATCTCAGAGCTTCTGTTTTCTTAAAATAAAGTGGGAAAAAGTAATAGTAGCCATTTCTGGTTGTGTATGTGTTTAAAAATACAGAAAAATAACTCAATATGTTTTGGCCGCAACTCTTATTTCCCAGTGATCTCTCTCCTCCAAAACTAAACAAATATGCTTTTTTTGAAAGCTAAGATTTATATTTCCTTTATGCTACCACAAGATACAGCAGCAGGTTTGGGACAGAACCTGACAAATAAGATGCTTCTGCTTCCTCCCTCTACCACCTGGGCCCTGGAGGGATCAGAAACTGCTTATCAAACTGGGGGAGGTAAAGGCAGAGGAACGGGCAAAATCGACCATACAGCAGCACACCCACTGTGGGGAGCAGGGCAAAAGCTGCGGCTTTAGGAAGGTCTGGATTTTGGATCCCTACATGGATGGTACACATCAATGACTGAAATGAGAGTTCTTTGGGATATAAAGTGAAACGGGTACTTGTATTATCTGAGAGTGGCTGGAAAAGCTTCTAACCAGGGGCAAGAGAAAGACTTCTCCCATGACATGGGTAAGAGTGTGCAGAGGGGAGAATGAAATAAAATTAATTTGATCCCACTCTGTGAGGCTTCATTACATATGTATGTGCATAGACTGCATGTCCAGAGTGGGCAGGGAGATCTATGGGAAGCACACGGGCCTTAGAGACCAAAAGACCTGAAGCTCCACCACCCAATAATCTCATTGAGGGGCAGTTTTCTCAACTAAATACTGGGGACAAGGATTTGTGTGGTCCTACATAAGATCAGGGGCGCAGAGTTCTTTGCACCATGCCATCATCCTGCAGACCAAAGAAACAACAGCTGCTCTTGGCATGAGTACCCATGTCCACTCTCACTCAGTGGTCACTTGCAAAGTCACTTTAATATTCACAAACAGCCATACCAACTGCAGTGAGTGCTTTGATCTGTTGAATTACAGCCCAGCACAGCCCACTGGTGTGGTCCCCCCACCCCCCCTCCAGTGACAATGACATTGACATTGACCTTCTTTTGCTCATGATCAACTATTCATCAGGAATGAGAAGTTCCTAGGGCTTGGAGGTGAGACGGAGAGCATACCACCCCACCCCTGCTGGGTTCCACCCCCCAATGTGTGTCCCACAACACCCGCTACTTCTTTCTTAGAACTACTCAGACTTCATTGCAATTATCTCTCAAACTCAATGCATTCTCCATCGTGTGCATTCCTTCAAAAGATAGACTGGATCTTTTATCCCTGGATCTTCACTGTCTAGCTTCTGGATTTCCCAAATGATTTAATGATATTATTTATTCAGATGTGAGAATAAACACCTTTTTAAAAAAACACACCAGCACACACTCTGTATAAATCAACATTTGTCATTGTAAGAGTTCCCACAAGGCCGTCACCTCTAACCAAATGTTTCCACCTTGATCTCTTTTATATTTGCCCAGCAATCATCACAAAACTCCTCTGCACCCCAGCATAGAGTATGGCTGCTAACATCCCATTATGTAAAACAAATACAGGAGGCTTTCTAGAACGCCCTAAGTCACGTCCCCCAGTGGCCAGAAACAGGCACCACCATGCCCTCTCACCTACCTCCTCCGGAAAAGATTTCAATACAGGGAGGGACTGGATGGCAAAAAATAAGGATGCAAGAGCAAGTCACACAGCCAATTACTTTTCTTTTCCAGACCTGCCTTCAAACAAGTGTTTCGTAACTTCCTTGAAAGAGATCTCGCCACACCTTGTTATCCCGTAGACCCTGTGTATATTCTCCATCTAAAGAGAAGGACCCAAGAGCGCAAAAGCCTCCTCATCCCTGAGAGAATCACAGCCACCCAGAGTCATGTTGCAGCCTGCCACACCCCTTGTCCCGAGCTGTGGCAAGGCAAGAATCCTGTTTCCAAAGCAACTGTGACATCGTGCTTGCTAAGGCTGCAGGCAGAGTTCCACGTGTACACACACATGCAAACGAACATGCACAGGCACACACCAGCCCAGGCACACACATGCAAACATACACAATCACACACTAACACAGGCATATATGTGCAGACACACCTAAGACACGTGCACACATGCAGACAAGATCTCCTGTCTTGTGGGAACATACAGTCTCCTAGAAATGCGAATAATGTCTCATTTCTTATTCTGGCTGGAGAAGTTAGCTTTCCAAGGATATATTTAGCTAGTTTCATATCTGTCATTTAATATTTCTTACAGGAGCTTGGGGGAAATTGAAAATCCAATGCTCTGTTTGGCTGGTGTGTGCCTGTGTCTCCAATGCTCTCTATCTGTTTGTAGATGTCTGCTGATCTCCTTAGTCCATCTTATTTCCCACATGAGCTGTGAAGGGCTGAGAGGGCTGGGATTACTTCTGGCTGGAGACATGCGGCCCCTTTCTCTGAAGGCTCCAGTGAGTGACCTCAAATGGGCAGTCCAGCACCCACACTATTCTTTCTCTCTCTTCTCTTTCCTGTTTTCCTTGTTCCCTAATGTTCTGCTCTTGCTGGAATCCCCTCCCAGGAAGCTCGGAAACCGGAAACCACTCCTGGTGTTAGATTCTGCCGTCTGAGCGTGAGCTTGGGGTGGGCATGCAGGATGGAGGCCAAAGAGAATCATGGTGGTCCCCCAAAGTTCTCAACCTAAATGGGGCAGGCCCAGAGGCAAAAGGGGGTTCTGGAAAGCTGGGCATGCCAGCAGAGAGACTGAGAGACAGGGGAGGTGCCGTCACTCCAGGACACAGCAGAGCAGGCCGGGGCTCACCCTGAGGGCGCCTGTGCAGAATCAGAACAGGGCACCCCCTCTGGAGTTGACAAGGGGAGTTGTGCTGGATGTGAGCCCCACCCACCCACTCATATCTGAGGCTTCTGAGCTCCACTGTGCAAGGGCACAGGCTGGCAGCCTCCCTCACCGACCACCGTGGCTGTGAGTGCCAGGGCATACACAACTGTCTCTCCATGCTCTTTGCTCGTGTTTTCATTCCCCGAACCAAACATCCTACTCAACCCCATGAATCAAACCAGGGACCTTACAGCGACCTCAGTTCCCTGTGTGTGAAAGGGATCAAATGGGCCTGTGGAGAGGCAGCGTGATTAGGAGCCCAGACTCCAAAGCACAGCGCCCTGAGTTCTTGCCCCCGCCCGGCCATTCTGGGGACACTGGGCTAATTACTCAAGCTCCCGTCCTTGTCTTCCCCATCTGTATTCAAGAGAGCATGGTTCCTACCTCACAGTACAGTTACGTAGACAAAACGCAGTCAAACGCGGCAAGCACTTATCACGTGCCACATCTTAGGTGCTCAATGTTATCTACTGTCATTCACCAGAAATGACTCCAAATTTAGCGAAATTTTTCACTGGCTGCTTTGTTTTCCTGTATATAAAAGAAAACGTGTCCTTTTCCACGTCTGCCCACCCTCACTCACTCAGCACATATATTTTTCTTTTCTTTTTTTTTTCTTTTTTAAGACAGGATCTCCCTCTATTGCCCAGACTGCAGCGCAGTGGCATGATCTCAGCTCACTGAAGCCTCAGCCTCCCAGGACTCAAGCAATCCTCCTACCTCAGCCTCCTGAGTAGCTGGGACCACAGGTGCACACCAGCACACCCAGCTAACTTTTTAATTTTATTTTTTGTAGAGATGGGGGTCTCACCGTGTTGTCAGGCTGGTCTCAAACTCCTGGGCTCAAGCAATCCTCCCTCCCTGACCTCCCAAAGTGCTGGGATTACAGGCGTCAGCTACCACACCCAGCCTAGCACGTATTTTTAAGACCTTCATTCTATAGGAAGGTCATGGTTGGTGTCCATACAGTGGGGCGCATGGGTGAGGTGGACCTTGGGAGGTTTCCGTTGGAGCTTCCCCATGGTGATAAACTCATCCATTAGGACATTGAACAAAGTCTTGACTACAAAGTACAGACTCTTACCTGGAAGGAGTGAGAAGTAATTCACGGCCACTGCCCCTCTTTTTTGTTTTTGCTGTAAGTCCTGGGACACATGTGCAGAATGTGCAGGTTTGTCGCACAGGTATACATGTGCCATGGTGATCTGCTGCACCTATCAACCTGTCATCTAGGTTTTAAGCCCCACATGCATCGTATTTGTCCTAATGCTCTCCCTCCCCTTCCCTCCACCCCCCAATAGGCCCCAGTGTGTGACATTCCCCTCCCTGTGGCCATGACATGGCCACCCCATTTTTAGAGGCTGCCAATGAAGACATTTTGTACTGAGAAACGGGAAAACCAGCAAGTCAGTGCCTTCCTGAGTTTCCTCATGTCTGGTGCAATTGCGGCATTTGCCCCTATGATAGACACTTGGTGCACCTCAAGGCCATGGTTAAAGCCAACGTCAACCAACCCCCCTGCCTAA
>CAUYQU010066022.1:5000-86775 GCA_963574635.1 Cheracebus regulus | reverse complement strand
TCTTGCTGATGAGGAGCTGCGATCCCCTGTAGGAGGAGAGGCATTCTGATTTCGGGTGTTCTCAGCCTTTTTGCACTGGTTTCTTCCCATTTTTGTGGATTTATCCACCTGTCGTCTTTGTAATTGCTGACTTTCAGATTGAGTCTCTGAGTGGACGTCTGGCTTGTTGGTGATGAAGTTTTTTCTGTTTCTTAGTTTTCCTTCGGCGGACGCCCTTTACCCACAGAGCTAGGCCTTCCTGGGTTCAGCTGTGCTTGCTCTCAGTCCTCAGCGCTTCCAATTGCTGTTCTCCTTGTGGGGATGGGACCAGCCGAGCCCGACTAAAAGGGCATCCAGTCCCGTAAACTCCGCACTGAGAAGCGCCGTGCTGGGGCGCCGGCAAAACAGCTGCGCCAGCCAAAAGAGTCGCGCTGGCGACCTGTGGGGCTCCTCTGCCGGGAATCTCCCGGTCTGTGGGCAACAAAAATTCGTCAGAAAGTGCAGCGTCCACTCGCTCTCTGTGCTTTCACTGGGAGCCACAATCCTGAGCTGCTGCTACGTGGCCATCTTGGATCTCTCTCGGGATTGAACTTTTATCAAGAACAGGCTCTGTGCTCAGTAGTGAACTTGGGGAGAAAGGTATATTAGGAAGCCTTCATGGAGGAGGTGACTTTGCACTGGCATGGTTTTTTTGTTTGTTTTGTTTTGTTTGAGATGAAGTCTTGCTCTGTTGTCCAGTCTGGAGTGCAGTGGCACCGTCTTGGCTCCCTGCAATCTCCACTTCCCAGTTTGAGCGATTCTCCTGCCTCAACCTCCTGAGTAGCTGGCACTACAGAAATGTGCCACCACGCCTGGCTATTTTTTGGATTTTAGTAGAGACAGGGTTTCACCATGTTGACCAGGCTGGTCCCGAACTCCTGGCCTCAAGTGATCCACCCGCTTTGGCTTCTCAAAGTGCTGGGATTATAGGTGTGAGCCACGATGCCCAACCTGCACTGGTTTTAAGCCAAGGAGGCAGAGAAAGTTATTGCAAGCAGAGGCAAGAATATATATTGGTCCGTGCAAAAGTAATTGCGGTTTTTGCCATTGAATGTAACGGCAAAAATTGCAATTTTGCATCAACCTAATACAAAGCCACAGCACTGGGGAAAGTATGGAACGTTTAAGGAGCTGTTGAGTATTTTGCTGTATAGGAAATGGGGCGTCAGACATCAGCAGAGGCCTGGATGGGAAGGACCTTGAATGCCAGCTAAGGAGCAAGCATGGACTGCAAGGGCAGTGAGGAACCATGAAAGGTTTCTGAGCAAGAGAATGATGTGGTCAGAATCCATTAGAGAAGGAAACATCTTGCATTCATCAAGCCATCTGGAGAGACCTGGGGGTGTCGGAACTATTAGCTATGCTTCAGTCCACTGGGATTTATTTAGGTCAGAGCCGGGCTCCTGGGACTGGTGGCCTCTTCCAAGATGAACAGTAGGTGGCGCTGCAGCTCTATGTATACAGCCTCCAGGGCTACCTGCCCTTACCTGGGTGGGTCAGACCGTTGTCCTGCTTGGCCCTGGGGCTTGGACCCATCTCCAGTGATGAGGCTTGGAGGGGTGGGGTGGGGATGGGCTTTGCTCCTACTCTAGAAGCAGGGAAGGCCTTGCCTTACAGAGCCACAGGATGTGTGAGCAGAGAGGGCCTCCAGGGCTCTTCTGGCCCATGTCCTAGTTCATGTGTGGGTAAACTGAGGCACCCAAGGAGGAGGGGCTTGCCTGAGTCACTGAATGGGTGGTCCGGGGTGGTTCCAGTGCCTGATGTGAGAGGTCATCCCGTCCCTTCCCCCTCCTGCGTCCCTCCCGTTTGCCTCCTCTTGCCCTTCCCATTGGCCCCTCCCCTCTCGGTTCCCACCATCTACCTGGCTTGGGCCACTGTCTCAGCCTCCTCACAGATGGCTGTGCTGTCTTTTCCATGTCTCTCCCCACCCCATCCATCCCCCACCCAGCCAAGGATTTCCCTCACACACAGATCCAATGGTCATCCTCTCCGATGAAACCTTCCCTGCCCCCTTCACCCCCAAAGGCTGCTTCGCCTGCTTAGCAGATGTGGATCTGCTCTGGGCCCCAGGCCCCTGCTCACCCTGGCCCTGATGCACTCTTACCCTCTGTGACTTAGTGGAGGCCTCCAACGTGTGGGGGCTTAGGTGCCCCTTCTGGGCTGCCATAGCTGTGACCACACTGTATGACTGAGGGTCCCTGTACCCGTCTCCTCTGCTGAATCTCTCAGGGCACCTCCAGGGTGGGGACCCCGGCACCTGATTCACATTGCTCCTGTGGCTCGGGGCTTGGCCCCCACTGGAGCTTTGTGCTGTCTGTTGGATGAATGACTGAATGACAGGTGCACTCTGGGAGGATCCTTACCAGATCACAGCACACCATCATGGGCCAGGCAATGTCTCACAATCCTGACAACAGCTTGGTGAGGTCACATTGGAATTATTATCTCTGTTTTAAAGAAGAGGAGACTGAGGCGCAGAAAGGAGAGGTGACTTGCTTAAGGTCACACAGCAAGTGAGTGACTAGAACCAGGCTCACCTGGCTGCCTGGCACAGCAAGGCCTCAGGCAGCTAGAGGGATGTGCTCAGCATGGTGGGGCCGCTCCTGGGAGCTACAAAGCAGCAGGCACCACATCTCCCAGAGAGTCTGAGCGAAGCTAACGTGGAGCAATCGGGAGGCCATTCAGGTACCTGCTCTCAAGAAGTCAGGTTCCCCCCTGTTTTAGAGCATGGGGAGCCTCCAGTTGTTCCAAGTCAGGCAGGGGCCTGGACAGACTTGAGTACCAGAAGCACTTCTGTGGCTGCTGTGAGGCAGAGACCAGCAGCTGGAGGCCCTCGAACAGGCTGACCGGGTGATCCAGGGAGCGGTGAGGCCCAGTGGGGCAAGCAGCACATGGTCTGGGATCAGGCCCTGCCAAAATATTAACACCAAGGCCTTCCAAGGAGCCCTGTGGTCAGCAGCCTGGGTGCCTGGAAGCAAGAAGTAAGCAGTGATGGGCTGCCCATGAAGCTAGGTGGGCAGGGTGTGGTAACCAGCTGGGGGCGCTGGCTCACACCTGTAATCCCAGCACTTTGGGAGGCTGAGGTGGGCGGGTTGTTTGAGCCCAGGAGTTGGAGACCAGCCTGGCCAACATGGCAAAACCCCACCTCTACTAAAAATACAAAGTTTACCTGGGAGTGGTGGCGCGCACCTGTAGTCCCAGGGACTGAGGTGGGAGGATTGCTTGAGCCTGGCAGGTCGAGGCTGCAGTGAGCCGAGATTGCATGACTACATTCCACCTTGGGTGACAGAGTAAGACTCTGTCTCAGAAAAAACAAAACAAAACAAACACCATGGTAACGAACTGCAAATATTTGTTACAGAAAAGCCCGGAAGCAGGGAAGGGCAAAAGCAGGGGCCAGCAGAGTGGGCTGAGGCTTCTGGGTCACTGCACCAATGATGGGAGTGTCCTCAACTTGCTGCATGACCTTGGTCTTATCTCTATTCCTCTCCAGGCACCAATAAGGGAAATTTTAGCCTGAAGTCCCCCAAGGGGCGTCTGCATCTGGATGCCCAGTCTTGATGCTATGTAGAAGTCAGAGGTAGAAAGGCCCTTTGTGTCTGCGGCTGAGAGAGGGATTGGGCCTGCCCACATCCCACGACAAACACAGGCCCAGAATCAAGAATCCTGATTCTCAGTCTGACTTGGTTACAGCACAAAGCACCCTCCATCCTGTTCTTCCAAAACGAGTGCTCACTCCCTTTAAGGATCCCTTTGGTGGTCATTTGGTGCAGCCTCTGTGGCTGGGCAGCTGCAGCTTCATCTTTTTTTTTTTTGAGACAGAGCCTTGCTCTGTCACCCAGGCTGGAGTGCAGTGGCGTGATCTTGACCCACGGCAATATTTGCCTCCTGGGTTCAAGCAATTCTCCTGCCTTAGCCTCCTGAGTAGCTGGGATTATAGCACCCACCATCACACCTGGCTAATTTTTGTATTTTCAGTAGCGAGAGGGTTTCACCATGTTGACCAGACTGGTCTTAAACTCCTCACCTCACGTGATCTACCTGCCTTGGCCTCCCAACGTGCTGGAATTACAGGTGTGAGCCTTCAGGCCTGCCTGAAGCTTCATCTTTATTCCCAGGAGGGAGCGCTCAGGATGCCTTCCTGGTGAGTGTGCTGAAGAACTTCCTTGAGTCTACCCTGTGCCCTAGCTGCAGCCATCCTTCTTGGGGGTGTGCTTGGCGGCAGGACGTTGTTGGGAGTTGCTGGGGAATGTCTGCTTGGTGCTGATGCCCAGTGCAGCCTGATGCCCGCCTGCCTATCAACCACCCCTGCCAGCATCGTGCCACTTGGGGAGGTCAGCCTCTTGCTGGGAGGCTACCTTTTGGGGGTCCCTTGGGGTCCTGGTCAGGGCTTCTCCTTGGCTCAGCCAAAGGGTCCAGCAAAGGTTTACTTCTGGAGATTAAACCTTTCCCCTGGGTCATCAGTCTCAGGGCAGGGTGCCTCTTCCAAACACCACCCAGTTCTTAACAGCTGGGCCTCTGGCACTGGTCCCCAGCTGTGGGCTGCAGTGAGAGTCTCTGCTGGTTTCCTGGTGGGAAAAGTCAGATCGGCCCCTGGGATGATGCCACCAACTCATGCTGGGGGACATAAGGGGTAAAGCATCAACCCAGCTTAAGGAGGGAAGTCAGGCAAGTCTTCGCATGCCCCAGAGCGTCTCCTGCTGCCTCCCGCTGCCTCATCCCCGAAACTCCCACTCCCTGCCCGGGGAGGTGTGCGGAGGGTGCTGCTCACGAGAGGAGACACGCTTTTACCGAGCCCCTACTCAGTGTAAAAGCCTCCTCCACGAGTCCTCACAGCGGCCCCATGAGGTGTAGGTGTTACCGTCCCCATCGACCAGCTGAGATCCCGAATTGCCAAGCCACTAAAAGTGGAGTCAGCCCTTGAATGTCTCAGAATCCAGTTCCACACCTTTTCCGAAGCTATCCTTATTCATGCGTAAGGAAGAAATATTCGTTCAGTGTTTTTTTTTCTTAAAGTGATTCTAACTGGAGGAATAACTAGCACATAGTAGGGGCTCAATAAATACTTGCTTAATAACTGAGTGAGCAAATGGACTAGTTCCTAGGGCTGGAGCTGCTGAGACGACCTGCCCTTCTTGGCACTCAGCGCCAGCCCTGTTGGAAACCACAGTGTGGAGGGAGCTGCTGACTCGAGGGGAGGCTCTGCTGGGGACCTGTGGGCAGAGCATGCTCGTCCCCACCACCGATGAGATGTGGGCGAGGCAAAGCTGAGGAGCAGGAAGACAAACAGGAATTTGGGTGGGGCTGAATTAGTTAGCAGAGGGTGTCCCTTCTGCGGGTTCCTGTCATATCTCTGTGCTCCCTGCCCTGCTGGGATGTAGCCCTGGGAGCCCCCTTCTCCTACAGACTCAGCCTCCTCCAGGAAGCTTCCTTGCACCAGGGCCTGGATTGGGCCTCACTCTGGGCTCCCCAGCCCTTGTGAATTGTTGTGACACAAGTTCCATGTTGTCATCAACTAGTTATGTGGTGGTTTCCCCATCAGACCAGGAGTTCTTGAAGGCAGGGGGTTGTTTGATTCCTGAGTCTGTAGCTCCCATGGCAGGGCCAGAAGGAAAGGTTGTTGAATGAATGAATGAATGAGTAAATGAATGCATGAATAAAACAAGCACTGCAAATATCCTTAGCCTGCAAGCCTCGGGCTTTAGTTCTGCCACCAGCTGGCTGAGTGACACTGGCAAAGCCCTATTCCACTCTGGTTTCAAATGCTCCATCTGTACTCTGTGGTCATGGGACCCTCCTGTGGTCATGAGAAACAGGGAACGAGGGTGGGGCTAAGTACACACTGGCAGATGCTCGGCTTGAAGCTGCCTCCCTGTGCCTGTCCCCTCAGCCTGAGCCCTGCCTACTGAGGGTGGAGGAAGGGCCTGTCAAATTGCATTCACTTCATGCTGCGTCACATTGCCTCATCTCAGAAACGCTCCATCTTAGCTCTCATCTCTCTGCCCCAAGCAAGCCAGCTTGGCCAGCAGACCCGCTGACATCAGCCAGGGCTTGCTGGGGGCCGGGGTTGGGGGCGGGCAGTCCCTGCAATCAGCCCACAGGGTCAGAACGCATCTACAATGCTCTGCAGGTTTCCAAGTGTGTGCCACACCCAGCCCAGCCACCCCATACCCCAGAGGACCGGCCTCGCCATTGTCATTCTGTCACTGAGGAAAGTGAGACCCCCAGAGGGAGGGACTGGAATGACCCTGCATGCCCAGTGACTGGTGCCATATCTGGGAATCTGGAATCAAGTCTTAAACTCCAAACTGGTTTATTTTAATCCCTAGTGTCACCTCGAGGTGTGAATTTGGGCAAGTGGGTGACTTCCTCTGGGCCTGTTTCCTGTCTGTTTCAGGGGGATAGCTGTTGCCCAGTACTCCTGAAGGTGTCTGCAGAGGTGGAGGGGCTGCTGGGTACTGTGGGCAAAGCGCCGCTGAGGACCAGGCCCCGGCTCTGCTCTCTCTGGCCTTAGCTCTGTCTGTAGCGTGAGGGGCCTGGCTGTCCCTTGTTCCTTCCCACTTCCTCCTCACTCTTGCTCCGTCAGCCTCACAGTGAAGGTGGTGGTGAGAGGAGCATTCTGTGTACTGGCTGTTTCTCAGGCCAGGGTTGGGCTATGGGCATCACAAAAGGGCCCAGTCCCCACCCTTAGGGAACCCATGAATGTACAGGGGAGAACGCATCTATTTGTCCGTTCATCCATCTACCCATCAGTCATCCATCCATTCATCATCCAATCATCCATCTGTCCATCCCCACATCCCCCTACTTTCTGTCCTCCTTCCATCCACCCCCCACTATCCATTCATTCATCTGTCCACACCGCCTATCCGGCCAGCAAACATCTGCGCAGCGTGGTCTCTGCCCCAGGCCTAGGCTATGAAGAACCGCAGAGCAGCTTCCCACAGGGTCCTTCTTCAAAGACACAATCTGTCTCCAAGCTGCCCTCTCAGCTCAGTCTCCAACTTGGGCACTTCTTCCCAGGTCCAAATCTTCCATCTCACAGATGTCCTGACCTTGCCCTTTGGGTGCCCCACAGGCTTCCCAAACTAGAACACTTGATCTGTCCCCCAAGCTACCCCCCTACTTGCTTCTCTCTCAGGTTTCCCCAGGTCAATAAATGACCTCATGATCCATCCAGGGCTTCAAATCTAGATATCTTCCCAGATCCTCTCTCCCCTCACTCTCCCTTGACACCCAAACAAGCGAGCAGTAAAATCTTAGGATACTGCTTGCATATAAGCTGCTGTTGCCAATTCTCCCGTCTCCACCTTTGCCACGTCATGGAAGCACAGCGACACTGGACCGTGACTGTCTCCTCTCACCCCTCCTCCGCAGTGGCAGCGAGACCTTTGCAAACGCAGACCCAACCCCGTCTCTCTCTGCTTAAAACTTTTTCAGACTCCCATTGCCTTGAGGCTCAAGCCACATTCCATGGGGCAGCGTCCAGCTGTGCCCACCTCTTTGGCCTCATCTTGTGCCCCCACTGGGCTTTACAGCCGGCCTTCTTTCAGCTCCTCAAACTCCTACTTCAAAGCATTTACCTGCCTCTGGAAGAATATATCCTTCTGCCCCTCCGTCTGCTCCTCATGGTGGCCATCACTGGCCAGTGTCTTCCTTCCCATCAGCTCTCAGTTTGAACAGCACCTTCCTGGGGTTGTTCTCACCTGAACCTGAGTCTAGTAGGTTCTCCTATGTCCCTGCTGACTACCTTCCTCCCTCCTTTAAGGTCATCGTAGGCGGGTGAGGTGGCTCACACCTGTAATCCCAGCACTTTGGGAGGCCAAGGTGGGCGGATCATGAGGTCAGGGGTTCGAGACCAGCCTGGCCAATGTGGTGAAACCCTGTCTCTACTAAAAATACAAAACTTAGCCGGGCGTTGTGGTAGGTGCCTGTGATCCCAGCTACTTAGGAGACTGAGGCAGGAGAATCGCTTGAACCTGGGAGGCAGAGGTTGCTGTGAGCTGAGATCGCAGCACTGCACTCCAGCCTGGGACAGAGCAAGATACCCTCACACACACACACACACACACAAAAGACCTTTCTAATGTCTCCATTTCCTGCCTGTCTTCTTTCTGTTCACATTTGTTAAGTGCCTACCATATCCCTGGCATGGAAATACAGTGATGAAGAAAAATAAGCAGGTCCTGGCCCTCAGGGAGCCTCAATCCTAATGAGGGAGGCTGATGTTGGCAAAGAAATGCCAAGGAAATAGAGACGAATTGGGATGAGCATTTGCCACTTCTCACATGGCATTGGTTGCGGCTTCCCTGAGAAGCAGCCCTGGCTGCTGACGAGGGGTGCCCCCGAATCATCCCTGCAAAAGGGAGGGAGGAAACAGGAGGCTGTGAGAGTCATACGACGGCCTCAGCTGGCCCGGGGGAGCGCTGGGCCTGGGATGAGACTCAGCTGCCCCAGTTTGAGGTGAGGGGCTGGGCCTCCCCTTCCTGCAAGCTGGTCAGTCATCGGTGGAGGCTGTCCCTAGAAGAGGGAGTGACCTTGGCCGAGGCAGCTTTCTTCAGCAGGGCTGATCTCGCCAAAGTGCTGACAGCTGTGGCCTGTCTTCCTGCACTCTGAGCACTTCATTGCTGAAGAGGGACCTGGAAGGCTAGCATCGCACATGGGAGGCGTGTGTCCTCACCCATACTTGGCCATGTGGGGAAACTGAGGCTCACAGGAGTTCCAGGCTTTCCTGTGGTCGTGTGGCTCACCCATCGACTTAATTGCCTCTCTGCTTCCAAACTTCTTCTCCTCGTTTGGCACCTGCTTTCCGCCTGGGGAGCCATGGAGGCGGCCGAGCACTGGAGAGGCTGAGGGGTACTCCAGAGAACTCAGTGATCCAGCACGTGGGGGTGGGTGGAGGAGCAGCGAGGCCTGGTTCCTCTGCCAGGTCTGTACTTGGCCTCACCTGGTACTTGGAAGGGCACTGCAGATGCTGCCTCTGGGGACCACACCATTGGCTATAGAGTGTAGGGGCTCCCAGGACTCACTGAATCACAGCTGTCCTCACGACTTGGCCCCTTGTGGGGCATCCCGGGCCCCCGTGCCCTTCAGAGGCACAGCCTGGGTCCTGGCTGAGAGCCGGCAGGTGATGTAAGTGGTGTGATTGAGGGGGAAGACAAGTGAGCAGAGCTGGGCCTGCAATTCCCAGGACTGTAGGTTAGACAGGCTGAACAACAAACAAAACAAAACATCCAGCTCCCCAGCCCTCTGTCTCCATATACCAAGTGCTTCCGCAGGTGTGCTACGCACACTGCAGGTGGTTCTCACAACTCTGAGGAGGGACACTTTTTTTTAGACGGAATCTCACTCTATCGCCCAGGCTGGAGTGTGCAGTGGCACGATCTTGGCTCACTGCAACCTCTGCCTCCCGGGTTCAAGCGATTCTCATGCCTCAGTCTCCTGAGTAGCTGGGATCACAGGCACCCACCAACATGCCTGGCTAATTTTTGTATTCTTAGTAGAAACGGGGTTTTGGCATGTTGGCCAGGCTGGTCTTGAACTCCTGACCTCAGGTGATCTGCCCACCTTGGCCTTCCAAAGTGCTGGGATTACAGGTGTCAGCCACCGTGCCTGGCAGGAGGGACAATTTCTTAGCCCATTTTAAAGATGAGGACATGGAGACTTGAAAAGCTCTAGTGACTTGTACAGTGATATCCAGCTGATAAGTGGTGACAGGAGGAACGTAGGAGGGAGAGAATTCAAAGTGGAGGGTGGGAGTGAGGTCGGGGAGAGTGCCTGATTTGAGGTGTGAGCTGCCACTTTTCCAGGGCCCTGGCAACCCTCAGGGACGGTGGAGAGGTTGCCTCTCAGCCCCATTTCAGCCAGGCCGTCTCTGGTCTGCACTTGGAGGTGTTTTGGAATGGGGCGGATTACAGCTGCTTCTGCCGCAGCGCCCTGGGTGAATCCTGTCGGACCTGTCTCCGCCTGGATTCTGCTGAGCCCTGGGTGTTGAGCGAGGAGAAGGGAAGGAGGAGCAGGGCCACCCTCCACCTCCCAGCCACTGGGTCACAACTAATTGCACCACTGGCTACAGAGCAAGGAAGATTCCACCCGGGGGAGTGAGGCTGGGATGCTCATGTCAAGCTGTGCTGGGCAGCTTGTGTTCTGCCCTGCCTGGCAGCATGTGGGGAGTCTCCTTACAGGTGATAGGCCACACGCAGAGGGCAATGGTTTCTGACCAAGAAGCCTCTTCTTCCAGAGGTTGGGGTGTGTCAGGAGCCACCTGAGTGTTTTGGGTTGGTGTTTCTGGGGCTGAATTCAGAAGCTGTTTCGTCTTGAGTGTACCTAGCGTGTGCCAAGCCCCGCGTAAGGGGTTGTTAGTCTCTGAGTTCATCCGATATGCACAGCGGCCCAGTGGGAGAGAGAGTATCACTCCCATTGCTCTGATGGGGAGACTGAAGCCAGAGAGGTGAAAAGGCTCACTCAGATTTCCCACTCCCAGCCAGGCTTCCTTCGATGTTTCCCAGGTATTTCCCCAAATGGTAGGACCCGTAACCTACAATCTCTGAACTGGGGAGCAGATAACAGTGAGAAGAAGCCTTTGGTTTCACTTTTGTGCTTATTAGGGAGAAATGTTGGTTGGACCAACCAACCCTCACTTTCCCCATCCATTAAATGGGTATTAATTTTATATTTATATTTATTTTTATTTTTTATTTGTTCGTTTTTTAAAGAAAGGGCCTCGCTCTGTTGCCCAGGCTGGAGTGTAGTGACGTGATCGTGGCTCACTGCAGCCTCAAACTCCTGGGCTCAAGTGATCCTCTTGCCTCAGCCTCCTGAAGAGCTGGGACTACAGGCTTGCAGCTTCGTGCCTATTTCTTTTCTTTTCTTTTTTTTTTTTAGACAGTCTTGCTCTGTCACCCAGGCTGCAGTGCAGTGGCATGATCTCAGCTCCCTGCAACCTCCACCTCCCGGATTCAAGCGATTCTCCTTCCTCAGCCTCTAGAGTAGCTAGGACTATAGGCATGTGCCACCATGCCTGGCTATTTTATTTTTATTTTTTTAATTTTAGTAGAGACAGGGTTTCACCATGTTAGCCAGGGTAGTCTCAATCTCCTGACATCGTGATCTGCCCACCCCAGCCTCCCAAAGTGCTAGGATTACAGGCTTGAGCCACCACAGCCAGCCTCGTGCCTAATTTTTAAAAGTTTTTTATAGAGATGGTGGTCTCACTGTGTTCCCAGGAGACTGGCCTGGGCATTAAAGCCATTAAATGGGTGATAATACTAGGAGTAGTGCTAATCAATGCTGTCTTTTAGGACGCTGCATGGCTCAGATGGCAGGGGCTAGCCCAGGCCCGGGCTCTGGAGCACAAAAGCCCTGCAAAGGTCAGCTGGTATTTCAGGAAGGGTAAAGGAATGGACAGGCAGACCAGTCAATCCTCAGCCTCCCTAACAGCTTTAGGGCCTGTGGCCCTTACCTGTTCCTGATGAGACCCAGGCAGTGCCTGGGCCCCTGTAGGTATGTGATGTGCGCGCCTGCATTCACGCTTGAATGTCCTGCTTCTACCCCTAGACCAGGGCCCCCTAGAGCCCCCAAGCCATGTCTCCCCTTCAGATTGGGCCTCAACCAGTGGGTTCATGGTGCCTGATTGCTTAATGAGCTTGGCTCAGGGTACAAATAATTGCACCATAAGTTATGCAAATCTAATCATAACAACACTGTGCAGGCAACTTGCATTCTCTCAGCTCTCAGGGGCCCTCGTCCTTGGACAGAACTTCCGTGGGAACCACACCATCCCACACCCTCCTACTTTTCTGAAATTATAACGACAATGTGTACCTTGGCCTCAGCAATCACAGTTGCATAGAGGGCTCGCTGCTCCCATCCCACCCATGTCTTGCAATAGGAATGAGCAAACATTTATGGAGTGCTTACTGTATGCCAGGCACTGTTCAGATCACCTTATTCATATTAATGTATTCAGTCCTTCCAGTAGCATTATAAGATGGTCCTTACTGGATTCTGTGTTTCATAGATGAGGATACTGAGTCTTATAACTTGCCTAAGGTCACGTAGCTACTAAAGGGAGAAGCCAGGAAGGTTTTCAGGGAGGGAAACTGAGGCAGAGAAGGGAGGAAAAAAGACTTGTCCAAAATTGTAGAGTATTTGGGGGTTCACCCAGGTCTCCTTGGACCTCTTTGGCCATCTTCTGGTCCGTGAGGGTCCGACTATCACCCTGACATGTGGCTGTGTGTGTGTTGGGGGTGGGATGTGGGCTAGGGCCTCCTTCTGGGAAAGTCAGGGGATGTAGCCAAGGCAAAGAGCTATTTTAGGGCCTCCCCTGCCCTCCCTGCTCCCCACACAGCCCCTCTGCTGAGCCAGGCTGCAGTGGCCCAGGGCCTGGGCCAAGCGTGGAGAGGTTTGTTCCGTGAGCAGAGGGAAGTCTTGGCTCCAGGACACTTCACACCCAATGAATTACTTCAACGCTAGATTAGACTTGCAGGCTTGGAGCAAAGTGATAATAGGGCCCAATTAAATTAATTTATATGGACTATATGCTCCAGCCCTTCCCTCAGCTGTGGGGGGGCCAGCCTGACCCACCCACCTTGGTCCCCAGGCCAGGCTCAGCCCCCAGGGACGTTAAGGTGGAGGCTGCACCCTCTTGGTGGGAAAGCCAGTCCCCGGCAGCTGGGGGAAAGACCAAGGCTGTTGTTTTGTTTTTGTTTTCAGTCTGATGTGCAGGCTGGGAGAAAATTACTCTAATTAAATAGACTCGAAGAAGCTGATTCCTGGTGCGAGGTGAGATCTGGCAGGTCTAGCAAAGGGCAAGCTTTCCAAGGTTCCAGGGAGGAAGCTTGACAAGATTGTTTTGGGTGGTCTTGGCTCGTGGCCAGACCTCAGTGCTTCACTCTCCTGGGCAAGGGGACCTATGGCTCTATGCTGAGTGGACAGATGCAGGGGACAACTGGGCACCTGGGCCACAGGTGGCTCCACTGCAGCTGGCGGTGAGGACATCCTTGAACCCTTCCCAGGCTCAGGATGAAGCCCACCCCTCACACAGCCCTCACTCGCCTGCCTCTCCGGCTTCATCTCCTGGTTCTCTTCCTTCCATCTGACTCCTACCCTACCTTCTAGAGACATGGAGTCCACCTGCAGCTCCCCAGCTGGGCACGGCCTTTGCCTGTGTTGTTCCCCTGCCCAGGACCTCCTCTTCTGCACTTTTCCTAGAGAGCACTCTATCCTCTCCCCACCCCTGCACTTAGCGCTTGGAATGTGGTGGTCTATCTTGCCAGGAAATGACCAGGAGGGCAGGGGCAGATACCATCAGCACCAGGCCCCAGGGCCGGGCCAGGCCTGGCATGGAGGTGAGAAAATTTGAGTGTTGCCGGCAGCTCTCCTGCTATGACTCTGCTCCAGTCCTTAGCCGGGGCTGGGTCATCACTCCCCTGCACGGGCCGCCTTAGATGAAGAACTGGTGCCTTGCTGATGACTCAGCTGAGCTACTGGCTTGGGACAAGTTATTTCCTTTCTGTCAGCTTCTGTTGCCCATTCTGCAAAAGGTGAGACATGGTGTCAGGGACCCCTGGGCCCCTTCTGCCTCCGACACTCAGGGATTCCGCAGCTTCTGGTGTGGAAGTCTTGCCCAACCGAGCAGAGGCCAGTGTGGATGCTGGCTTCTGAGAGCCATGAAGGTGAGGAAGACAGAGGAGGGCGTCAGGGGAGGTCCCAGGCTGAGCAGCGCAGCAGGGCTGGGCCGCGTCCCGCTACCATTCACCCGCCTCACTGCGCTGCCCACTTCTGCTGCCACCAGGACACTCCACTTTGGGATCCTGGCTGCCATCTGTAGGGCTGGCAGCTTCTGCCAGGCTCCCGTGGCTCTGGGCCCAGAGAGGCGCCCCGAGGCTGGGGTTAGGAGTTAACCTCTCTCCTCCTCCCTACCCACCCGTTTTTTGACTCTGGATCCAGGGCTTGAACTTGATCCTACGGGGTGTGGGAGCCCGCGCTAAGCAAGAAATGGCCTGATCAGATCGGGGGAGGCTATAAGCCTGTCCCAAGAAGCCCCCAGCTGAGGCCCCTCGGGCGGACCCTTTCCACCCAGGTCAGGCCCACCACTTCCCTCAGCACGGATGAACCACTTGGTCTCACTCAGACTTTCCAGAAGTCATTGACTCTGCAGAGCAGTGGGGCCAGCCATGGAAAACCCACCTTCCCCGCCTCTCCCCTCCCTGAAGGATGCAGGACCGTTTGGGGGTGTAAATTTATGGTGGAAGCTGAGGGCCGGCGCCTGCTACAGGCAGCCTTTGAACCTCAGCCCTCCACTCTGCACAGCCGGGCCTTTCCTCCAGCCAGCGTGAGGAGCCGGCCCTTGGCCTGGAAAATAAAAGGCCTCTGTGGGAAGGCAGGGGCCTGAGTAACTCCCCCTGACCCCAGGCTCACCCCTCCAGGGCCCCAGAGGCAGGCCTTGCAAACTCCATGACAGGAATGGCTGACCTGAGGGGGGCCTTATGGCCAGCTCAGGCCCGTAAGTCCCCACAGGCCTCCTCCTCATCTGACTGGCCTTTCTCTCTTTGGTCAGGACATCTAATAGGATGGGGATTTAGAGCTTGGATTCCTGTCCTCCCAGCTCTGCCTTCTCCAGGCCTCACTTTCCTCTTTTGTAACAATAGAGGATTAGATACAGTCACCTTTACGTTTTATTAGGGGTCTAACACGACATTGCACTCCACATCCAGCCCCTGAGAAGGTTAACATGGAGGCTGCACTGAGGTCATGTGGCCACTAAAGGGAGAAGCCAGGAAATTTTGCAGGAAGGGAAACTGAGGCACAGAAAAGAGAAAAAGGACTTCTCCAAAATTCTAGTGTATTTGGGTGTTCACCCAGGTCTCCGAGGACCTCTTCAGCCATCTTCTAGGTCCATGAGGGTCTGACCGTCACTTTGGGGCCCTCCTCTGTCCCAAGGCCATGGCAGGAGAGACACCAGGGGTCAGCTGGTGAGTGTGTGTGGGGTAGGGACACAGGTGGTGGTGACGATGGTGGGAGCAGGGAGGGGCCTGCAGCAGCCCCTGCAGGCAGGAGGCAGGGAAGGCTTCCCAGAGCGGGCGAGAGTTGAGTTGAGGACTGGAATTTCTGATGCATTCTTGTATTGATTAGACAAACAGAGTGCCTGCTATGTGTCAGAAAACATAGTAGGCCCAGATGGTGTGTGTGTGTGTGTGTGTGTGTGTGTGTGTAGCATAACTCTGAGTGGAGCCTGGTCACTCTCTCCGGCTCTACTCAAAGTTATGCTCCCACACTGGTCACCACCACTCTAGGAATCTACTCAATATGGAGTAGATTGAGAAAATCACCTCCCTGGATTTGGGTACAATATCTCTATTGAGGTGGCCAATGAGGTCGGTTGTTGTTTGGCAGCCTGTCTCACTCAGCTGCAGCAGGGAGTCCCACCCACTTTGGCTAGATGCTCTCAGACATCTTAAGATTTGTAGAGGCAGAACAGAGCAGCCCAGGGAAGCAATAAATCATTGTGGGATGAATGAATGAAGTGTCTGATTTTTGGCACATGCCGGCCCTGAGGAGGGAAATCTGGAGAATTAGGGGCACAGAGGAATCTTCAAGGCTGAGGGTGTTGTTACAGTTTTTCCTTGGGAGCTCCGATTACTTCCTGTCTTTCCACTCATCATTCCCTCCACCCTGCTGGTTGCCTTCTGCCTTCGCCACACCACTCTTTGGGGGATGGAAGAGCAGGCTGATAGACTCGTGGAATCTCAGGTTGTCGGCACTGGGAGGGCCTCTACAGAGGGTTCAGTTCATCCTCCTCTGCATAGAAATGGTGAAAAGGAGGCCGCAGTAGAGGGAGGCTGGCAAGATTCCTAGAGTCACCCAGGGAGTCCCTGTTGGAAGGCGGTGCAGGCAGATGGGGGGACCACACTGGATGGTGTGAGTGCCAGTGGCCTCTACTTGTGGGGACAGCTGGCCACCCTGTTTACAAGATCCCCGTCCAGTACCACACTTTACAGCCCTGCAGAAACTCCATGCTCTGGGCTCAGCAGCCCTGGCAGAGTTCTCTTTCCCCAGGGCCCACTAGAGAACCTGGCAGGGGAGGGAGCGTGGGAAAGCCCTCTGTCCTGGGGTGCAATTACAAGGCTGGCACGGGGAGGGGCCTCCAGCTCAGGCTCCCCTTCTGGCTTTGCCCCTGCTCTCTGTGTGACTCTGGGCCTCAATTTCTCCATTTGTAAAACTATGGCGCCCAACTGGATTCAAAAGCCTCTGAGCGCTCATGCTGCTCTGTATCTAAATGTCTTAGCAGGGAGGAGTCTGTACTCACCTTCAGCATTTCCTGCCTTGGCACACGCCAAGCCCCCTATCTAATCCTGGGGTCCCAGGCCAGCCCTCCAGGGAGAAATTGCTGTGATTTAAGGTTCCAGATTTCCTGAGCCATTAGTGTCATGATACTTTATACCTGGGCTTTGATGGCATTTTAATTAAAAACGAATCCCTCCCAATCCCTGGCTTTATGTCCGTCTCCAGGAGCCTGTGGAGGCGTCCTGCTCTGCCTGATGCTTTGTGTAGCTCTGATTTCTGCTCTTCTGTTTCCTCTCTTGGGTCCCCAACTCCCCTTGTTTTAGGAGAAGAGTCTGAGATTCTCTGTGGATTCTTCTCTGCGTTAGGCGCTGAGGCCCCAAAGTGCACACCAGGGATGCTCAGCACCACACATTTTAAGATCTCCGTGTAGGACAGAAGAAAGGAATGACTCAAAACCAGTTCTACTACTGGCACCCACCTCCAGCCCAAGCATCAGAGGAGGCAGGGACTGGAAGGAGAGCTCTGGTGTGCAAGGACTGCCCCTTCCTAGCAAGTCCTGGGTTTGGGGGGCAGAGGGACAGGTGTCTGATTTGCATTTGAAGCACCATCTGGTGGCCAGAAGCTGCAGGGAGAGGAGAAGGGGCTGGAGGGGCAAATCCTCTCTGCCAGAGTTTGGCAGGCAAAAGCCACGTTTCCTATGGGTCAAAGTAGACACTCTGGAATGGAGTGGGGCTCAAATCATGCAGCAAGGACCAGTCCAAGGAGTCTGCTGCTGGCCAGGGTCAGGGGATCCCAACAGCAAGCATCTGTGTGGGGTTGCAGGGAAGACTGAAGACATCAGGTGGGCTTGAGGGTGGGGTTGGGGAAGTCGTCAGCAGGAAGAGGAGGCGTGCCCAGGCCGATGAATTGCAAGTTGGAGTATCTCAGCAAGAAGGGTTCACTGAAAAGCCCGCAGGACACAGGACACCCCTAAGAGAGAAGGCTGGCGTTTGGACATTGCCACCCTGAGAAGACTCCTCTATCATGGATTCAGCAGTTCCAGGTAAGAACCTACTGGTGATCCACGCTCCCCTCCACTCCCCTTTCTAGGCCTGACTGTGAGCAGAGAGCAGCATAGGAGTGGAAGGAGGAAGAGAGGAACCAACGGAGCCCCTCCTCCCCCAGCAGCAGAATCAGTGAATGCACCTGAGCTGGGGAAGGAGGACCTTTGAACTGGGCATGAGACCAACCTCCAACCCAATGGTCAGACTGGGTGCACCTGTTACCACCTGAAGACGATCCTGTTCCTTAATACTCAACGCAGAGCAGGGAGATGGGGGTCCACCCTAGGTCCTTTACTTTTCTTTTTCTTTCTTTCTTTTTTTTTTTTTTGAGACAAGAGTCTCGCTCTGTCCCAGGCTGGAGTGCAGTGGCGTGATCTCGGCTCACTGTAACCTCCACCTGCTGGGTTCAAGTGATTCTCCTGCCTTGGCCTCCCAAGTAGCTGGGATTACAGGCACGTGCCACCATGCCCTGCTAATTTTTGTATTTTTAGTAGAGACAGTGTTTCACCATGTTGGCCAGGCTGGTCTTGAACTCCAGACCTCATGATCCACCTAGCTCATCCTCCCAAAGTGCTGGGATTACAGGCGTCAGCCATCTTACCCTCCCCGTAAGATGGCACCAACCATGGACCCAACAGATGGGCACATCTTGTTGCCACGGTGTCCTCGTTCTCTCTGGGGCTTTGCCCAACCCAGCCACATTCTTTCTTTGTTTTTTTGTTTTGTTTGTTTGTTTGTTTTTGAGACAGTGTTTCACTCTTGTTGCTCAGGCTGGAATGCAGTGGTGCAATCTCAGCTCATTGCAACCTCCACCTCCCAGGTTCAAGCAATTCTCTTGCCTCAGCCTCCTGAGTAGCTGGGATTACAGGCATGCGCCACCACACCCGGCTAATTTTGTATTTTCAGTAGAGATGGGGTTTCTTCATGTTGGTCAGGCTAGTCTGTAACTCCCAACCTCAGATGGTCTGCCCACCTCAGCCTCCCAAAGTGCTGGGATTAAGGTGTGAGCCACCCCGCCTGGCTTGTCCTTTAGTTTTGAGGCTCAGTGCTCTCCAGCAAGCTCAGGGTTCCCTAGGTCAGGGGATCCTGGGCGATCTCAGGACCTAGAAACCATCTAGAGCAACTTTACTGGGCTGCTGGGTTCCCAGGGCCCATACGACACATTGAGTTTGAAGCCCTCTGAGTTTCCATGTCTCCCAGGTGCAGAATGAGAGAGGCAGGATCTGGGCACAGTGCTTTTTGGGACGGCTCCCACGCTCAGGCCTGCCCTGGGGTGGGGTCCAAGCCTGGGGGCTTCGAGAGCCAGCTAGGGAACAGGCACCTTCCAGGTGTCCCGCCAGTCCTCACAGCCCCTGAGTCGGGTGCGAGGATCATTCTTTTCTAAATAACGTTTTTTGGTTTGTTTTGATTTTGTAAAATCACAATGTATTTTTATTCTACAGAACATGAAACTGAGACTCAGAGAGGGGAAGAGACTTAAGGAACAAGGGGGCTCTGGGGACGAGAAAGAGGAGGAGAAAGAAATGCCCCAGGACAGGCTGTTCTGGGGACCACCTCCATCCTGACTACAGAGGGAGGCCCTTATACCTGAGAAACTGTATCCGCGACTGAGGTCCCCCACCTCTACCCTTTATATGAAAGGAATAAAGTAAACATGTTTTTAGGCTGCAACGTTGGGGGACATAGGACTTCTTTTGCATCAGAACAGCCTTGACTGCAGACAGGGCAGGGGAGGGCACAAAGCGGATCCACCCTCCATGCAGCCACGCGGTGAGCTGGGGGCAGGTGGGCCTGGGACCTTGGGGCCATGGGCAGTGGGAGCTGGTGTCTGGGGCGGAGGTCAGAGGCTGGCCCTGTCCCAGCAGAGGGGTACCTGTCAGCTGGCTAGATCACTGGCCGGCAAGCACTTCCCTTCTCCTAACGCAAGTCAGCTCTGGGGCAGGTGGCTTTGTGGGAGGAAATTCAGACAGAGACACCAGCACCTCAGGAGGGAATCCTGGCTGCAGCAGTCCTGACCAATATCCCTCCAGGAAGTGATTTCTCCACCCCTGCCTTGATGGGGTACGTGTTCCCTCCTCCCAGGGTAACCTCATGTGGGGCCATCTGCCTGGGAGAAGATTCCAGACACGGGTTCAAACGTCTGGCTTCCTGTGCCTCCTTCCTGTTGATCCTCACTTTGCCCTCTGGGACCCACACATTCATTTGTTCATGTTTTCCTCCAGCAAATACTGAGTCCAATGTGGGTGGAGCCTGTGTCTTCCACTCCCTCTGCCCAGGCTGCTCCTCTGTGACCGGAGGGCTCTGTGTCCTCTGGAGGCTGTCCCCACCCTTGGTCCATTCTTTTTCTGCTCCCACCTCCCTGCCACCTGGCTGCCCTCTGGACAGTCATCAAGGACCCACAGGAGGCCATGGGCAGAGTGAGGGCCTGAGCCCCTGGCTGGGTGTGAGGGCCTGGGTTATGGGCCCAGCTCTGCCTCTGCTCTCTGCACCCCTCTGTGGTCTCGTCTGTAAAATGGGGATTCAAGCAGATGGTCTTGAGGCTCATTGCTCTTTACCCCTTAAGGCTCTGTGCAAAGGCCACATCTGGCCCTCTGACCCCAGCTCAGATTCTTCCAGTTTCTGCTCTGAGAACTGCTGCCCCATCTTAGCACTGAGTGTATATGAGGCAAGTCTGCCCTGGCAGAACCCTGAAGGTTTATTCTGTACCCCAGCCCCAACACTGAGCTGGTCATGGAGGAGGGCTTGGGTAACATGGGCCTGAACTGAGAGGTGGGTGGCAACAGGCAGGGCAAGAACCACTTCCGGGGTGGGTGGTGGGGCTTAAACCCCAACCACAGCTCATGATCTCTGTGATCTTGAGCAAGTTTTCAACCTTCCTGGACCTCAGTTTTCCTACCTGTAAAATGGGGATAATACTCCAAGAGGGAGTTAAATTATATTTTATTTATTTATTTTTGAGACAAGATCTCACTCTGTGGCCCAACCTGGAGTGCAGTGGCACGTTCGTAGCTCACTGCAGCCTCTGACTCTTGGGCTCAAGCCGATCCTCCCATCTCAGCCTTCTGAGTAGCTGGGACTACAGGCACAAGCCTCCATGCCCAGCTAAATTTTGGATTTTTTTGTGGAGACAGGATCTTGCCGTGTTGCCCAGGCTAGTCTCAAACTCTTGGCCTCAAGTGATTCTCCCACATCAGCCTCCCAAAGCGCTGGGATTACAAGTGTGAGCCACCAAGCCCTGCTGGGAGTTAAATTATATCAATATGTTTCATGTGTTGTAGCTACTCAGTAAGTGGCTATTGTGTTATTTCATCTTGCCCATATAAGGCGAGGAGGTTCTGAATGTTATAGAAGTACCTGTGCATTCTATGGGAGCATGCCCACAGATTGCAATTGCATCCAACTCACCTGCATGCCCAGCCTGTTACACTGGCTCCTAACTATGCACACCAGGCTTCGAGGACTCCATAGCCTGGTGTTCCACAGTGGGCAGGCATATGGAAACCTGTCCCCAACATCCCAGGAAACTGAGAGGCTGAAGCTGGCAAATTCAGTTTCTTAAAGAGAAAAATGGAATAGGGTCTGACAAACAGAAGCCATTGTCGTGTCTCAGGTGGCAGTGAGACAAGATGGTGGATCCCTGAACCATTACCCCGCAAGACCCAGGGCTCATACACCACGGGGAAAGGGCATATGTGATTCAGGAGGGATGTGCAGGGCAATCGCAGTACCATAACATCAAGGCTGTTTTGGTCTAAGGACAGGATTTACAGTAAGTACGCACTCCTGCACAAGGGACAAGAGATAAACTGGAAATCTCAGAGGCCTTCCCAGAACAGGGGTCAATCGGAAGTCAACATGGTGTATTGGCATCCAAGATGGAGTTGCTTTAGCCTGCGCAGGTGGGGAGCCAAGCCGCTGGGTGGCCAGTATCTGGCTGGCGGAGGCAGACAGGCCTTGGAATACCCTATTGTTGGAGACTTGGTGGCCGGCATGGGCAGGCTTAGCGGGGCCAGGCTGCCTGCCAAGGTAGGGCAGACTTGATTGCCTCTCCTGACCCTCCAGACCTGGCCCAATGAAATGTTCTGCCCCACTAGACTTGGAGCCCTGGGGCTGAAGAACTTGTGGGAAAGAGGAGGCCCCAGCTTGGGGCAAACTCTACATCCAGAGGGCCCTTCCCTTCCCAGCCAGTTCAGTACATTTTCCAGCCCTTTCCTGAGCACCAACTGTGTGGCAGGCCTGCTTGGAGGCTTTGCCCATTATCCCACTGACCACTGATTTGCAACGTAAGGATCATTATTCCTTTTTAATTTTATTTTGTTTTTATTTTTAAGATGGAGTCGTACTCTGTTGCCCAGGCTGGAGTTCAGTGGTGTGATCTTGGCTCACTGCAACCTCTGCCTCCTAGGTTCAAGTAATTCTCCCGCCTCAGCCTCCTGAGTAGCTGGGATTACAGGCACCCGCCATCATGCCTGGCTAATTTTTGTATTTTTGTAGAGATGGGGTTTCACCGTGTTGGCCAGGCTGGTCCTGAACTTCTTCTGATCTCAGGTGATCTGCCCACCTCAGCCTCCCAAAGTGCTGGAACTACAGGCATAAGCCACCATGCCTGATCCATCATTCCTGTTTTAGAGATGAGGCTCAGAGAGGGGAAGTGACTTGCCCAGTGTCACACAATTGTCAGGCGACAGGGCCAAGGTTTGAACCCAAGCATGTGTGATTCCAGAGCCCAAGTGGGCTCCTGCCACGCATCGAGAGTGATGGGTACCACACAGGACATCCCTTCTTTCCTCCTCCCTTTCTGCCTTACTGAGCTCTGTGAACACAAAGTAAAAACTTGAACTGTCTGGGGAGTTGCTGGACACACAGGCCCCTGCCCTGGAGGAGTTCATCTTCCAGTGGGGAAAATGGACGGGCTGAGAATTATTCTGTGAGACAGAGAGCAAGGGAATTGTGAGGAGAGCTGGCCTGAGGAAGAGCACGTTTGGAGAATCTTCCATTCAGCAGACTTTTATTAAACCCTTAGACTAATTTATTTCTAGCTCGCCTCATTCCCAAAAGGAGGTAGCATACTGTCATGTATAGAACATAACCAGTTTTTAAAGGGAGAAGAGACAATCAGGGCAAAAATTTAAAATAACTAGGGGCTGGGCATGGTGGCTCATGCCTATAATCCCAGCACTTTGGGAGGCCGAGGTGGGTGGATCACTTGAGCCAGGAGTTCGACACAAGACTAGACAACATGGTGAAACCCCATCTCTACTAAAAATACAAAAAAATTAGCTGGGTGTGGTGGTGTGCATCTGTAATCTCAGCTACTCAGGAGACTGAGGCACAAGAATCACTTGAACCCGGGAGGTGGAGGTGGCAGTGAGATGAGGTCATGTGACTGCACCCCAGCCTGGGTGACAGAGTGAAACTCTGTCTTAAAAAATAAATACAATATAATACAATACATAACAAGGATGCAAGAAGTAAGGTTAGCTCACAAAGCACCTGTTGAGAGGTTCTCTAAACATGAGCCTTGAACACAGCTCTGAGCTTTCCAGAACTTCTCAAGGCTCGAAGTAGAGCACTGGTTTCTGTCTGTTTCCTAGCATTGCATCTTGCTTTCCAAGAGAATCTCAGGCAGAACTCCAATTCATCTGTCAGCTACAAGGGCAGGTGCTCTGGTTGAAGGGAAGGGAGGGACGTTTGGAGTCCCATCTGTTCACCTTCCCTTGATCATCTTGGCTGCTCCCAGCCCCTCAGAGGATCCCGAGGGCTCAATTAAAAATCACCAAGCTATGCTCTTCTTTGTCCATCAGATAAAAAGTGAGGGAAGCTAGGGGAAACCCAGATGTTGCTGACGCTGCATCTGATTCTGCGTGGGTTTGAGTTCCTACTTCACGCCAGGATCCTCCTGGGCACTGAGGACCCAGATGAGTCAGGCGTGTCCCTGCCAGGCGTGATGGTTAATACTGTAGAGAACCCTAATACACCAGGGAGCCTCCCTCTCTGATAGGAGAGCCAGGAACATTAGCTGGCTGAGTTGAACTTGCATTTATCTGGGTATCTGGCTCCATGTGTCTGTTTATCTAAATGCAAAATGGGGAGGGGACCTATGGTTCCACTGTGGGAGGACAGGGAAGACCTTAACTGGAGTCCTGGCTAGATTAGTAGGGCCAAGTCAGAAATTTCCAACACTTATTGAGTACTTACTATGTTTTGGGCAGGATTGGATCCAGTTTTGGGGGCGGGGCCTGAAACTTGTAATTCTGGGCATCCTCTTTAAGAAGAAAAATATATGCCAGGCACGGTGGCTCATGACTGTAATCCCAGCACTTTGGGAGGCTGAGGTGAGAGGATTGCTTGAGCCCAGAAGTTCAAGACAAGTCTGGGAAACAGAGAGGGATCCCATCTCTGAAAAACAAAAATTAAAAAGTTAGCCAACAGGGTGCCATATGCCTGTAGTCCCAGCTGCTCAGGCAGCTGAGGCAGGATTGCTTGAGTTAGAAGCTGCAGTGAGTGAGGATCAATCATTCCACTGAACTCCAGCCTGGGTGACAGAGTGAGACTCTATCTCAAAACAAAACAAGACAAAAAAGAATAGAAATAAAAATGACAAAACAGGCCAGGCACGGTGGCTCACGCCTGTAATTTCGAGAGTTCAAGACCAGCCTGGCCAAGATAGTGAAATCCCATCTCCACTAAAAATACAAAAAGTAGTTGGGTGGGGTAATCCCAGCTACTCAGGAGGCTGAGGCAGGAGAATTGCTTGAAACCAGGAGGCGGAGGTTGCAGTGAGCCGAGATCACGCCATTGCACTCCAGCCTGGGCTACAGAGTGAGACTGTGTCTCAAAAAAAGAAAGAAAGAAAGAAAGAAAAAATCAAGTACAAAAGTGAATATTTATTCCACAATTACAAATTTTTAAATGCCAAAAAATACCACATCAACAAATTCTGAAAAATATTTTTTCTTAAGTGCCAAAAATATCTCTATAATGCTTTTTTCCTATAAATTTGAACCACATACTCTTCACTTCCTGATATTATAACTTATACAATATTTTCTATAGAAAGAATAGAAAGATAATTCAGTGTTTCTTCATATGATTGATTGAAACTAGTGTATTATGATTGACAGTTGAGATACATAAAAGATGCAACTTCAGACACAAATATACTTGCTGTTTGTGCTACTGCTGTAGGCTTGTGCCCTATGAATATAGAGCTCTGGCAACTTCTATTTCACATGATTCCCATCAAGAAGAAAACACGGATGTATTTATTTACTTTTTATTTGTGTTTTTTTTTCTTCTTTGAGACAGAGTCTCACTCTGTCGCCCAGGCTAGAGTGCAGTGGCACAATCTCGGCTCACTGCAACCTCTGTCTCCCAGGTTCAAGGAATTCTCCTGCCTCAGCCTCCTGAGTAGCTGGGACTACAGGCACCTGCCACCATGCCTGGCTAATTTTTTATGTGTGTTTTCAGTAGAGACAGGGTTTCACCATGTAGGCCAGGCTGGTTTCAAACCCCTGACCTCAGGTGATCTGCCTGCCTCGGCCTCCCAAAGTGCTGGGATTACAGGTGAGAGCCACCATGCCCAGTCTATTTTGTCTTTTTTGAGACAGATCTCACTCTGGCACCCAGGCTGGAGTGCAGTGGTGGGATCTTGGCTCACTGCAGCCTCTACCTCCCACGCTCAAGTGATCCTCCCACCTCCCAGACCCGGAGTAGCTGGGATTACAGGCTCATGCCACCAGACCCGGCTGATTTTTGTGTTTTTAGTAGAGACGGAGTTTTGCCATGTTGCCCAGGCTGGTCTCGAACTCCTGGGCTCAAGTGATCTGTGCTTTTTAGCCTCCCAGTGTGCTGGGATTATAGGCATGAGCCACTGCACCCAGCCCAGAAAAGATGTATTTATTATAATTTCTGATTATATAGGCTGCATTATCTATTATGTTCCTGGTGCAAGATCATTAGTGGGTTTGTTTTTTGTTTGTTTTTTGAGAGGGGGGTCTCACCCTGTCACCCAGGCTGCAATGCACAGGTTCAGTCATGGTTCACTGCAGCCTCCACCTCCTGGGCTCAAGTGATCCTCCCACCTCAGCCTCCCGAGTAGCTGGGACTACAGGCATGTACTACCATGCCTAGCAAATTTTTTTTTTTTTTGGCATTTTTTTATAGAGACGGGGGTTCCATCATGTTGCCCAGGCTGGTCCCAAACTCCTGGGCTCAAACAATCTGCCTACCTTGGCCTCCCAACTTGCTGAGATTACAGGCATAAGCTACTGCACTCAGCTGATAATTTCTGTTTTGATGAGGCCCAAATTCTTTGCCTACAGTTTGGTACATCTGATACCTGAAAGAATATTCCACGGACTACCTTCAGACTCTGTACTTTTCAAACATTGTTTCTCCTCCATTGTCCACAGACTTCCAGTGCTGGTCACAGCTATGACGCCAAATGAGTCGGCACGGCACGGTGGGCAGGCAGTGCGAGTTTTCATTCTGGAAGCTGTTCCTGTACCAGAACGTCTAGTAATAACTCTGCTTGTAAGTGACCGCGAACCATATAAATATGCACCACTAATCCCAAATTACTGCAAATGTATCCTCAGCTCAGCTTCCCTTCAGCTAAATCCCCCACATGCCTCAGCCACTCAACACCCCTTGACAGGAAAGGGAGGAGGGGAAGTAAAAGTGAACGGAAACAGTGGTATCAACCCTTTGCAGCTTGAATACCTTGCTTTTTGCAAAGTTTTACAAAAACATTTGACCATGGGAACACATGGCCAGGGTATCCATCTCCCCGAGGGGGGACAGCTGTAAGCAAGGGCTACTGATGTGTAGACTTGATGAGCTTCTTGGTATGTGTGCCTCGGTGCTGGCCCTGCTCTAGTCAGTGGATGAGCATCGTCTCGGTGAATCTCCGTAACCACTCTGCCAGGTGGGATTATTTTTATTTTTATTTTAACAATGCAGAAACTGAGGTCCAAAGATGTAGAGAGAGAAGCCAAAAGTCATGTGATTGATAGGGGCAGGTTTGAAGTCAGGACCACGTGACCCCAGAGGCTGCACTGGTAACTTTGTTCCCCGGAAACTGATGGGACTGTTGCCAAGAGATGGATGCAAGAGCGGGTGCATGGACCGATGAAGGCCGGCTGGTCCTCTAGTTTATTGGGTACTCAGCTGCTAGCTGTTTTCAGACAGAGAACTCTCCAAAGGCAAGACAGAGTCTGAAGATTCTTTCCCTGCACAGGGCAGGACAAAGAAGAGGAACTCAGAAAAGGGCCAGGCTGGGGGACTGAGAGATGAGGTGCCCCAGGCCCTGCCCTCAAAGCCCAGCAACAGCATAGGGAAAGAAGACCTACACCAGGCAGAGGTGACTGGTCGTGGAGCCGTGTCCACTGGGTAGCAGTGCAGGGTTCCACTTAGAGGCAGCATCAGAAAAGGTCCAAGTCCTTCTCCCCCAGGCCATAACCGCGTAGGGCGGGGGGCGGGACAGGCCAACCTCTCAGGGCCCTGAGCCCTGCCAGCCTTCCTTGTCTACTCCTCTGCTTCAAGGCACTCCCAAGCTTCCCTTTGGAGTTGTCCAAGGTGTCAAGGGAGTGAGATGCCCACCCGGGTGGTCCATTCCAAGGCTCAGCAGCCGGAACGGACAATGCCCGGGAGCTGCAAGCCGAGCTCAGTTCCGCTTGAGGCGTTTTATAGGCCCAGCCTGGGTAAACACGGGCTCCGTTAATGCACCCGGGGTTTCACCTCTGCTGCTGTCAGTCTCACCTCCCAGAGCCAGAGGCGCTCAAGTGTGAGGCACAGAGGCAGCTCGGAGAAGACAAGTGAGGCTGAGATGGCTGCATGGCGAGGACCCTCAGACACTTCCCAGTCTCCCCAGCCCCCGTCGCAGATTTGGGATTGAGGCTTGGGGACTAGAGGGAGCAGTGACCTTCTGAGGCAGAGGCAAAACTGGAGCATCAGGACATAATACCACCACCCCAGGCCCCACACCTCTCCTGTGGATGGAGACTGTGCTTTCTAAGCCAGCAGGTGAGACATGTGATCTGGCCATAGCTGGCTTCTTATGGGAGCAACTGGACAGAAACCAAAATCAGAACCATCTTGAAAACTCTAGGGCTCCGCTCCCTGTGCTCCTTTGTCACCAATTCCTCCGCTCGCTCCACGCACCTTTCCTAGTGCCAGCTCCTCTGCAGGCCCTGGGCCCGGGCTGGGGACCCCAAGATGAGTCAGGCCTGGCCTTTGTCCAGGATGAAGTCACAGTCTGGTGGGGAGACAGGTGTGGACACAGGCAATGACAATGACAAACCAATGTACTCAGAGCTGGGACAAAGAGAAGCCCCAGGGAGGGGCCCCTAACACCGACAGAGGTCAGGAGGAGGGGGTGTGCCCTGGGGGAGGCGGAGAGGGGGCCTGACTTGCGTTCTGAAGATGAGTTCATCAGGCTGCCCAGCTATGGGCAGGCACCTAAGGCAGAGAAAACAGCACCTGCAGAATGACAGTCCTCTAGAGGGAACGGCATGGCTGGGAAGAGGGCCTGGCACACAGTGAGCACTCAGCAAACATCTTTTGAATGAATGAATGAGAAGTTTGGTGTAGCTGGAGTGTGAGATTGAAAAACACTGGAGGGGGCTGGAAACGGAGAGTACTGAAGATCATACTAAGGAGTTTGGTGAGTCCTAGGCCAGAGGGGAGTAGGGGAAAGGGAGGGACATGGCCCAATTTGCCTCTGAGGAAGACTTCTCAGGAGGTTGGGGTTGAACACGCATTGGGAGTTGTCAGGTCAAACATAGGACCCACAGTCAAATGTGAATTTCAGATAAACAGTGAATAATTTTTTTGGCAGTAGTGTACTTTTATTGCTAAGTCTGGCAACCCTAATTTGGAGTGGAAGTGGGAGGTGTGGGGAGGTGGGCACGTGAGGGGAAAACCAGGGCAGCCATCCAGGAGGCAGTGGTGCTGGCCTGAGCAGGGCAAGGGCAGGGGAGGACAGGAGGGGACAGCGGAGAGCGTTGGTATTGTTTTTTCCTTTCTTTCGTTCGTTCTTTCTTTCTTTTTTTTTTTAATGAAAACTTGTTTTTGAAGTATAACCTGCATATGGGAAAGTGCACCAATCATAAAAATATTCCTCAATACATTATCAAACGTGAATGCAGCTGGGTAACTAGCAGGTGATCTACAAACAGAACGATGTTCCTGTGCCCTTCCTGCCCTTCGTTGGGACTCCTGAGTCCCGCCTGTGTCATTGGTGCCTGGCCTCTTGTTCAGCGTTGCGTCTGTGAGAGTCCTCCACAGGGCTGTGTGTAGCAGCAGTGACTGGCCACTCTCATTGCTGTAGTGTATTCTGTTGTGTGAAGAGATCGCTATTGATTTTCCCTTTCTACTGTTGGTGAGCATTTGGGTAGTGTCCAGTGTGGGGCTTTAGGAGCAGTGCTACTATGAACATGCCAGAACATGTCTATGGGGGTGCATCTGTGCACAAGTGTGTGGGATACATTCAGTGGTGTGCCGGCGCCAGCTTGCAAGAGTCCATTACATGTGGTGGGGCGCAGTGGCTCATGCCTGTAATCCCCTCACTTTGGGAGGCTGAGGTGGGCAGATCACTCTGAGGTCAGGAATTCGAGACCAGCCTGGGCAACATGGTAAAACCCTATCTGTACCGAAAATACAAAAATTAGCTGGGTGTGGTGGTGGGTGCCTATAATTCCAACTACTCAGGAGGCTGAGGCAGAAGAATCGATTGAACCTGGGAGGCGGAGGTCGCAATCACAGCACTGTACTCCAGCCTGGTTGATAGAGGGATATTCCATGTCAAAAGAGTCCATTGCACGAATCTCTTCCCAACTCTGTGCTCTGTGGCATCACATTGATAGTTTGAAATAGGCCATAGTGGGATCATTGACACCATAGAAACTGGCAAATGCTACAAATCAGGACTTACCTTTTCCTTTCTTCTTCTCCTCCTTCTCCTTCTCCTTCTCTTTCTTCTTTCTTCTTTTTTTGAGATGGATTCTCACTCTGTGGCCCAGACTGGAGTGCAATGGTGCTATCTCGGCTCACTGCAACCTCTGCCTTGTGGATCCAAATGATTCTCCTGCCTCAGCCTCCAGAGTAGCTGGGACTGCAGCCACCTGCCCCCATGACTGACTAATTTTTGTATTCTTAGTAGAGATGGGGTTTCACCATGTTGGCCAGGCTGGTCTCAAACTCCTGACTTCAGGTGATCCACTTGCCTCGGTCTCCCAAAGTGCTGGGATTACAGGCACGAGACACCGTGCCTGGCCTCTTTTTTTTTGCTCTTTTTTTTTTTTCTGAAAGCTGGTTGCTAAACATTTACCAGCACACCGCTGGATATGTCCCTAAGAGTAGATTGCTGGCTCGTAGCATATGTCCAGCTTTAAGTGTGACACAGTTTTCCAAAGTATTTGTACCCAGTTATGCTCCCCCAGCAATGTGTGAGCTACAGATGCTTCACATCTTCACCATGCAGAGGTTTTTGTGAGATGTAGGCAAGTTCAGTGTGGGGAGGGAGGGAGAGGTGGGTGATTCAGGGGATGCCCACCATCTGGCTGGGCTTCTGGGGAGAGAAGTGCCATTTCTGAGAGAACCCAGCTGGACAGCGGGTTTGAGGATGGATGGGCACAGGGAGTCTTCAAGGCCTGGGGACATCCCGGGGTTATCAGCTGTGTGTGCATCGCTCATCTGTCCGCCTGCTGCCCCTTCATCTTTGCCCCAGGCTTCACCCCTGTGCCTCCCCTGGCCCCCATCTTCTCCATATCCTCCCCCTCCTGCCTCCTCCTCCCCTCTGTCTAGGGTGCGAGGGCACCTGCAGTGAACCTGGCTCTGATGGTCCCTCACCCCAGCCACTTTGGTGATTCAGTGTGGGACCTGAGACAACCCATGCTCCTCTCTGGACCTCAGTGTCCCCTTCTGTACACTGCGCAGAGGTTGTGAAGGCAGACCTCCAGGTCCCAGCTGCTGGGGGCTGCGGGCTCCTGTTCTCCTCCACATCACGGTTTGTGAAGCTCTTCACCCCTTCCAGAGTGAACTGAGCCCCAAGCATTTGTGGCGTTGCTGCCTGCTTATTATCTAAGATGTGTTGAGGGCTTTGCAGTGAGAACCACCTTGCTTCCTCTGCTCCTCCCACAGCCCTGTTCTCTCTGCACCTGGGACGAGATCCAGGCATTTGCTGGGGCCAAATGGCCTTGGGAGTGGCTGAGTGGGGATGCAAATCCAGCTCTGGAATGACAGCATCCAGGCTGGCAGAGCCATAGGCAGTGCCAGGGCATGCTGAGGTCCTGGCACAGAGGAGATGTCGCTGGAGGTCTGTTGAATCCAAGAACGTCCTGCGCCTGCCCCACTCCTTTGTGCGGGGCTGGACAGACAGGAGGCCTTGGAGGAGCCTGTGGAAGGGCTGTGTGGCGGGGAGGCAGGGGCACAGCTCTGACCAGCTGGATCGTGGGGGCGGTGCACAGACTACTCTGAGACCATGGCCCATTTCACCCGGGCAGTTCTCTGCGAAGCCAGGAAGTGGTTTGTATTTTCAGAAGGAAATGAGCAGGGTTTGCTCGTGGGGAGCAGACAGCCCTGGGAAAGGGCTCCAAGGGAAACAGGCCCCGGAGGGGAGGCCGGCACCAACCCCTCCCTGTGAGGCGAGCAGGTGTTGACCAGCAGGGCTGACAAACGAGCTGACCGTGTCCCTTCCCTGACACTGTTGAGAGATGCCTCCCCCGAGAGGGGGTTTCTCTGGTGCAGAGAGGCCAGGAGGTGCACGTGAGCCAAGCGGGAAGGGGAAAGGGGTCCAGACTCCTTTCACCACCTCCGGAACCCCACAAATCAGGACTGGCAATGGGAGGGCAAGGCCTGCTGCTGTCCTCCTGGGGAGGTGGGGCAGGAGACCTGGCTGGGGCTGTTTGGAGATCAGAGTATCCCTTCCACACTGCCATTCATCTGTCTTTCCTTCCACCTTCCACCCTGTTCCACACCAATCCCAACCGAGGTCCCCGTGCTGGAAGTGCAGACATGGAGATGGAGATGGGGCAGGCTCTGTCTCTGACTCCAAGGGGCTCCAGACCTGGTGTGTGCGTAGGGGCTTGGGTGGAAGGCTGACTGGTAGGGAGCTCATGACATGGGGTGCCCTGAGGCTGGTGACTAACCCTGCCTGATGGACAGCTTCAGAAGAGGGTAGCACGTGAGTTAGCTCTTGGTAGGTGTAGGAGGCCATCAGGGGAGTGGGTGGGGAAGGAACCCTTCAAGGCACAGTGGGTAGAACTCTGCTGGGTTCTCAGGCACCAGGGAACTCTAAGGAGAAGGTGGCGGGGCGGGCGGGAGGAAGTTGCAGGCCTGGGCTGGCAGGAGAGCAAGTGCCTGTGTTCTGGTTCTGCCTTAGCCCTGATGGTTCTGGGTGTCGGATGGCAGGAGCAGCCTCCGCCCCACCCCAGGAGGTGGAGAGGGGCTCTGAAGATATCCCCACACAGGACCTTAGGTTCGAGGCAGGTGCAGCTCCCTGCCTGCTATGTCTTGCTGTGGGATCTGAGTGGTGCTGCTTTCTGCCATCTTGACCTCATGGGACTCACAGATGGCCACCTTGGAGATGGCTCTGCAGGGAGGGGTGGAAGGGAGCAAATCTGTCAGAGGAGGAGCCAGGAGAGGGCATCCCAGGCAGAAGGAAGAGCTTGTGGAGGCTGAGACAGGAAGGAACACGTTCAAGGCCAGCGTGGCTGGAGTGTAGGAGCCGGGGGAGAGGACAGGAGGCGAGGCAGCCATCCTGCGTAGGGTCAGAAACCCTTGAAGGAGAGAAGCAGAGATGACTCAGCATACAGTTCTCTCTGCCAGGGCCTGGGCTAGGTAGCAGGGTGATGGGCAAGCATGCCTTGGCCTTACTCTAAAGCTGGGATACTGAGGTTTGGAGAAAATAAATTTTTTTTTTTTTTTGAGACAGACTCTCACTCCTGTCGCCCAGGCTGAAATGCAATGCCACAATCTCAGCTCATCGCAACCTCTGCTTCCTGGATTCAAGCGATTCTCCTACCTTGCTCCCTGAGTAGCTGGGATCACAGGTGTGTGCCACCATACCTGGTCTGATTTTGTGTTTTTAGTAGAGACAGTGTCTCACCATGTTGGCCAGGCTGGTGTCATACTCCTGACCTTAGGCAATCTATCCACCTCAGTTTCCCAAAGTGCTGGGATTATTGAAATGAGCCACTGTGCCCGGCTGAAGAAAAGAAATTTTAAACAATTCCCCATGGCTCCTGGGTAAGGAGACTTTTGCAAGTCCAGGTGAGGGTTGGAGGGACTTGGTGCTGAAGATTGTTCCCAGATGTCCAGTTTGATGCCAAAGGGATGTGGGCATGAGATGGGAGACCTTGGGAGGTGACTATAGAGAGGTGTGCCAGAGGTGATGGGTGGCCCATGTGGAACTGGAAAGAGAGGCCTGAGATACATGGGGAGGTAGAGGTAAAGATTGCCCAGGAGTGATGCCCAGAGAGTGTGAAAGGGCTCAGTGCAGAGCCTGTGTAACTCCTGAGAATCTGCCTCCTTGTTACCTCCCTGGTCCTGCGCAGGCCAGGGCCCCGCCCCTCCCTGGGCTCTGGGCCTCCAGTCTCACCCGTTCCATGCTGTCCTCGCCAGCAATCCGGTGGGCCCCGCTGCGATGCCAACTAGTCGCATCTTTCCAGCAGCACTCCCATGCCTGAGCCTGGCTCCCTCCCACCCCTTCTAGAATCCGGTGCCCTTCTCCCAGCCCTTCCACCGGTGCTTTCTCCCTGTGAGCGGTTAGATATGTCATTCTGCAGCCCTTCTGATGGCTTCAGCCTTTGGGACTTTGTGCATGTTTTCCCACTGTGAGGCAGCCCCCTTGCCCACCACTCCCTTGTCCGTCTGATGAATCCTACTCAAGATTCAGCTCAGGACCACCTCCTCTGAGAAGCCTTCCTTGGATAGCCCCTTTCCCCACAGAGTTAAGTCCCCTGCCCTGGATGTCCCAGCCTCCTATATGCTCAGATCACTGTGTTTCAGAGGGTGTCACTTGCCTGCCATCCCCAACAGCCTGGGAGCCACCTGAGGACAGCTCACAGGCCAGGCAGGAACAAGGCAGGAGCTCAGGAGGGAGCTGAATCGTAAGGCAATTTCTCTGTCTAGCAGGAACCTGGCCAAGGAGATGTGCTGGAGGGGTTCCTGCCCCAGGGAGAGTGCTGGGCATATAGCGCGAGGCACCCGCTAGCTCCACAAAGAGAAAGAGGAGGTGGGAGATGTTAGCGTGGCTGGGGCCCAGCAGGTCCCTAGGGAAGACGGATGTTCTTCCCATTTGGCATGTGCGTGCTGGTGAGGACCGGACAAGCCGAGAGAAGCCTGCTAGGCAGGGGACAGCATGAGGAAAGGCAAGCTGGCAGCACTGCATGGAGAGCCCATGACGGGGCAGAGAATGGCAGGGAGTGACACTGGGGAGGGGCTTTTGGAAGGCCCCTTAGAAATGGCTGTTCCCCTTGAGCCTCGCCTTGGCCAGGCCCTTAACTTGGTGATGTTTTAGTTCGTTCAGGCAGCTACAGCACATCCCTATAGACTGGGATCCCCATAGACTGGGCGGCCTAGACATAGAGCTGGGGGCTGGCAGTCTGAGCTCCAGGTGCCGGCAGGGGTGTCTGGGGAGGGCCTGCCTCCGGGTTTGCAGGTGGCTGTGTTCTCCTTGTATCCTCACATGGTGGAGAGCAGAGCGAGAGGAAGCAAGCTCCCTGGAGTCTCTTCTTAGAAGGGCCTTAACCCATCACAAGGGCTCTGTCCTCCTGACCTCATTACCTCCTGCTGGCGCCATAATAACATTGCCCTGGGGTTAAGGTTTCAACATAGGAATTTGGAGGACAGACAGGTAGTTCATCACAGTAGGGTCCCTGTGGAACTCACCGATAGCCCACAGCCTCTGTGAGGTAGGTGCTGGTGTCATCCCCGCAGGATGAATACAACCCGAGGCATGGAGAGGCCTGACCACCTGCTTAGGTCAAAGCTGGGAGCAGGGGTGTTGGACTCCAAGCCCATGCTCATGGCTGCCACACTCTGCTGTCTCTGCCCTACTTTGCAGAGGGGGTGCTGGGGTCCAGGCGTGCAGAGGTTTACCTGGGGCTGCCCAGCAGGTCCAAGGAAGACAAGGGCAGCCAAGCTGAGCTCAACCACCTGGTCAGGCCTCTCTTAGCTGCACCCTCCACCACAGGGCCCCTTGTCAGTGCTGCTGGAGGAACTTCAGAGGCGGCAAAGCTGGTAGAGGTGGGTGGGGCATGTGGCCTGGCACCTCTGCAAAGACAGACCCCAGCCCCAGCGGCCACTTTGAAGGAGACTGAGGGCAGGGGTGGGGGCTGTGGAATTCACAGAATGGAATGTCAATTGTCTCCAGATCTCCAGCCTGGGAGGGCCACAGAGGGAAGGGTTGGGAGAACAATCGGGGCGTAGGGAACTGGGGCTCCTGGGACAGACAGGGCAGGGCAGGGAGGGATAGGGCTGGGCTCGGCTGAGCAAGGCCCCGGGGTGCAGGTGGCTGAGATGAAACCACAGACCAGACAGGGAGAAGCCTCCTTTCCCCAGATCCCACGGGTGCCAAGCACACTCAGCACGGGCCCCCAGGAGGAGACCAGTCCTGACACCTTCCTTGTGCGGGATGCTGAGAGGCCATGCATGCTCTCACCTCTATGAGCTCGCTGGGCCGCAGCAGCCTGTGGGATGGGCCTAGTGGTGATCGGCACACCATTGCACAGATTGGGAAACTGAGGCTCAGAGAGGCGTGAATTACCCACAGCTCCTCAGAACGTCTGCGACACATGCCCTTGACTCAGCAGATTTTCTTGAGACAGGGTTTCTCTCACTCTGTCACCCAGGCTGGAGTGCCATCAGAGCTCACTGCTGCCCCGACCTTCCAGGCTCCAGCCGTCCTCCCACGTCAGCTTCCCAAGTAGCCGAGACCATAGGTGCACACAGCACCATGCCTGTCTAATTTTTTAAATTTTTTCAGAGATGGGGTCTCACCAGGTTGTCCAGGCCGGTCTTGAACTCCTGGGCTCAAGTGATCCTTCTTTCCTGGCCTCCTAAAGTGCTGGGATTCCAGGTGTGAGCCCTCACGCCCAGCCCAGTGCTTTGTCAGCAACCTTCCCTACCAGGACCCACAGACCCTGGGGGAAGTCGGTCAACTCAGGGCAAACACACCATCAGCTTCACAAGGGTGGGACTGGCTCACTGGAGCAGTGTCTGAGCGCCAGGCAGCCAGGCAGGGGTTCCCGCACGCTTCCACCTCCCTCTCCATCCCTCCCTCCCCTTACCGCTTCTCCACTCCCTCCTCCTGAGACCAACAATTCACTGGCTTGAGAAGCAGCTGGCAACTCTGCAGAGCCTGTGGCCTCTGTGGTAGGCCACGTGGTATTGTAAGTTGTTCTCACCTCTCACCTTCCTTTTTGGGGGCGGCAGCCCTGAAAGAGAAAAGGGCTAGGGCTTTGGGGTGAGATTGCTCTGCGCTTCCTGCGTTATGCCCTTTGGGAAGCCACTTCACCTCTCCGGCCTCCTTTGACAGCTGCTGTGAGGATTTCAGGAGCTGCCTGCAGTTATAGGAAAACCCCAGGCCTTGGATGCTGTCCCCTCTCCCCCTCCCCATGTCCTACCCCAGGCCTTCTCTCCAGCCCCTCTCCCTAGGGTCTCAGCAGAGTCAGCGGCAGGGAACAGGCTGAAGCCAGGGCTGTGCTGAGGCAGAGGAGGGTTGGCCCGGCCCAGACACAGGAGTCCACCCTCTGCCTTCAGAGTGGGTGACCCCCTGGGGTGTCTGCCAGGGTCCTGCTGAGTGTCCCCAGCAAGGGACAGTGGGTCTCTGACACAGAATGCTGCTCATCCCTGGTCCCGAGCCTGTTTTAGGGTAGAGCTGACCAGCTGCTCCCTGGGAGTTCTGCTACATTGGGTGCTGAAAACACCACACACACACACACACACACACACACACACACACACACACACACGTGTGCATGCGCTCACACTGCCCCTCCCATCTCACATTCTATGACACCGTCTGAGGCCATCTCCTGCTGCTATCACGGACACCATAGACTGGGTAATTCACGATGAACAGACATTTCTGTCTTGCAGTTCATGAAAGCCCTGTCCATACCCCAAGGCTGCACCAGGCTCTGCAAGCTGAGGCCACTGAAAACTCCACCCCTCCCTGCCCTGCCCCAGGATGGGAGACCCTGGAGCCCAGCCAGGCTCCTATCCAGAGGGTGGGCACTCCTTTTCTGGGCCATCCTGACGCTTCTGTCAAGGCTCTGGCGTCCTCCCCGACCTCAGCACACACCCCGAGTCCTGCCGCCCTGGTCCCTCTGCCTTTTTCCTCCCCACCGTGCTGTGTCTCCCACGCTGTGGGCAGAGCTTCTCCCTTAAGCACCTGTGTCCTAGAGGCAGCCTCCCCCCGGGCCTCACAGGCATTCACAGCCCTCACTGTCCACCCACTTGCCCCATCCAGCCTCCTCTCCTGCTGCTGCGTCCCCACCGAATCTTGTCTTTGAGCCACACCAGGGCCACCCTGCACCCACATGGGCCAGGTCTCCTCTGGTGCTCAGAGTGTTTTTCTCTCTGCCTGGAACTTTCCTTCGCAGAGCGAACATTGCCTAGGTGCCTCCTGTATGCCAGGCACCCATCAGAGATTCACCCTGAGGAGCCCTGTTTGGGGGTGATGTCTGCACCCCTTGGAATGAATAAAGCAGATTCAGAGGCAGAGAGGCAAGATGAGGGATGGGAGGAGCGGGCTGCAGGGAGATGGCGGGTGGGGGTGGGGAGTGCTGGCAACAGCATCCCAACCCTTCCCTGGGCCTGTGCCAGCCACAGGACCCTGCAGATGTTGCCCCCAGTCCCTGTCAAGATCACTGGGAGTCCAGAAGCAGTCCCCTGATGTGGATGGGAATCCTCGCATCCTCCACGGTCACATGGAGGCAGGGACAGGGCCTTCCCATTCCAGCCCAGCAACACCTCTAGTGCACTGGTGTACTACTCCAGCCCCAGGGTCCCACCTAGGGGGGGTGTGGGCACAAGTAGCTGAGACCAGCCTTTCCCAAAAACGTCCCACAGAGTCCCAGGGCCAGCAGGCTCGAGGGTACCTGGCCGCCCCAGCACCCCCGCCCCCATGGTCCCTGTGCTTTCCTGTCTGTGATCTCTGGCAGCAGGAAGGAGCAGGCTGGGTTAGTACTATTTTCCTGGTTTGCCTGACTGTTATGATGTTCCCTAAAATCACACAGTGGGACTACCGCCATCCTGTTTGGGAGCCAGGGAACCCCTTATCTGAGCAGACCACACCTCCACTCCCACCTGGAGCCCGGCCAGGACAGCCACACAGGTGCCCCAAGGTCATGTATCAACAGCAGTGATGGAAAGCTCAGGCAAGGGACCACTGAGGATGCTCACACACAGTCTCGCTTGACACGTCAGCCAGTGGGTCAGCTGGGCAGACACAGGGGCTCTGAGAGGGTAAGGGGCTTGCCCAAGACCGCCCTGCAGGTCTCAAGTCTCCAGGCCCTTGTGCTGTTTCTTCAGCCCCCACCCCAGACAGTGAGCAGGGAGGTTCCGATGCCTTGGCCTCATTGAGGGAGACCTGGCTGTTCCTACTCCCTGCCTCCGTCTCTTCTGTGACGTGGCCAGAACCTGGCTGGGAGCAGGAGGCCAGGGCCCTCGCAGCCCCTGGCGTGGCAAGCCACGTGAGTTCCCCTCTGAGCTTTGGCTTCTCTGAGGACCCCTGCCCAGCAATGGCCGAATTCTCACTCTCCCCAGCCCCAGGCCCTCATCTCTCCACAGGGCATGGGGCCACCAAGTCTCTCCCTGCTGCGAGTGGGAGACCGAAGGGAGTGGGCAGAGTCTCTCTGTGCCACAGCACCAGCAGGAACCCCAGGAGCCTGTTCTCACAGTTCTAAGGAACCCCACTGTTCCCTGTTCTAAGGACAGCAGAAGGCAGCAGGTGGTTCTGGGCCAGCCGAGTGGCCCACGTGGCAAGTTGCAGGAAGGAATGGCCACAGGACGAGCAGCCCCTGCAGCCTGGCTGGCGGTCCCCGAAGTCCTCTGTCCAATGTTGGCTTCGCAACTCAGGCAGTCTCATCAGCTCCCCAGCCTCAGTATCCTCGCCTGGAGAGGGAGGACGGGGTAGCACCTGCTTCACACAGTTGCCTTGAGGAGCCTGTGTTAGGGCCCACAAAGCACTCAGCCGGTGTCTGACATCTACAGATGCTGGGTAAGATGCAGCTGAGTATTATTCTGAATCTTTTTTAACAAGCGGTGGGCAGGACCAGCTTCACGATGAGCAGCCCTGGAGCTGAGGGCTGGTCCTGATTTAGAGACAGGCCAGTCCCTCTCCACCGAGCACCCACCCACAGTGTCAGCCCATCATCAACTCTGCCCTGAACACCTCAAGGGGGTGCTATTGCTATCCCCACCTGCAGGAGTGCCCTGAGAGGCTGTGCAGATCCGAGGGTAGATCTGGGACTCCCTGGGGTCCTGACACTCATATGCCACACTCCACCTGGCCACTCATGTCTAACCCTGCCCTCTCCTTGCGAGGGGGTGTCTCTGAATACATGGGCTACCCCAGGAGCTGCTGGTGCCCTGCCCTCACCCTGCTGTGGGACCCGACCTGTCTTCTCGTGCCCAGCTCTTTCTGGCTCAGTGCAGCTGCAGAGCTGTCACCTCAGCCTTTGATGACATCTTTACTTCTCCCGCCCTGTTGTTCAAGCACCCGATCTGGCCCCGGTCTTCTCCCTCAGCCTTTGAACTTGACCAGGGTTGGGGCTGGGTCACCCACTGTCTGGGCCTCCCCACAGGTGCGAAGCTTCAGGCAATTCCTTCCCCAGCCACTGCCCCCTGTTTCACCCCTCACATGCAGACACCTGCTGAGTGGTCTTCAATGACAATGCATTCCCTCGGTCAGCAAATATTTGCCGCCTGTGGTTCAGCCCACCTGCAGGCCACCCAGGATAGGAGCAGAGGGGAGAGTGGCCAGGAGCCAAGAGCGGCAGGCTGCAAAGGACACCATTATCATCTCTGGCTCCATCACCAGAAGTGTGGGGGCCAGGACCCTACATTTCTCCAAAGCAGGACATGGAAGGAGTGTTCTACTTTGGAGAACTGCCTGCTCTGGGCTCCATGGACAAACTGGAGCTTGTCCAGAGGAGGCAAAGTTGGATATATCCTCCATTGCTTCCTGAAGTCTGGATGAGGTTATTACATATGGATGATGGTATTTGAGATGATTTTAGGTGATTCATGAAAAACTTACAACATCTTAGAGAATAGTATCGTAAACCCCATGTCCGGATCATCCGACTTCAACTATCATGGTAAAATATCCAGTCACCTCCACCTCCAGCACAAAGCCTTCACTCATCCCAACATTTTGGTCACAGCGTCAACTTCTCCTGGGACCCTTGAGCTGGCTGAACACAGGACTGACGCTAGTTTATGTGTGTCCTCAGCCCATGCCAGGGCCTAAGTCCATTTTAGGTGGCATCAAGGTAGTTGGATTGAATCACCAAATGAAGGTAGGAAGGACCCAGCGGCCCAGCATTCTCTGAGCACCAGCTCCAGTTAGGGAGCTCTCCCACCTGTCATCTCCCTGGGAGGGAGGGACTATTAGCCTCATTTTACAGATGAGGAACTAGAGGCAGAGAGAGGCTGAGTGTCTTGCCTAAGTTATACAGCAATACATGGAAGAGGCAGGTTGGGAACCTACATCTGTGTGGTCCCAAACAGCTTGTAATTTTTGTCAATCCACCCCAGAGAAAGACTTTGCCATTTTTTTTAAGAAAAGGAAGTTGATCTGGGGAGCAGTTTGGGGTGCCCCCATCCTGCTTCTGTCCCCATTGCCTGAGGGGCCTGACCTTAGTCAGCTGGGCAAGTGAGATGGGAGACATGATCTTCCACACCCCAACAAGGATGTCCCCTCCTCTGCCACCACTCCCAGTGTCCTTAGAGTGGGGGAGACAGACTGTCCTCAGCCCTAGACTGCTGGTCACTTACCTAATCCTGCTGCCTCTCCATCCTCCATCAGTGCTCACGGGGGCACAGGGCATGGGGTAGCTAACCCTTCAGGGACTTGGACACCTAGTAGGCTGACCCACCCACTTTGCAGATGGAAAGACTGAGGCCTGGAGAGAAGAAGGGGCTTTGGAAGCAATTCTAGGGTAGCCTTTCTCATACATATGCTGTGCCTTTGTTGAAAGGGATCCTAGGTTCAAGTCCCAGCCCTGTCTGACCTGCAGGTTATGAGGGTCAGTATGGAATTGTCATAACAGCCCTATGAGGTAAACATTGATATTAGCGTCATCATACAGGTGTGGCAGCTGGGACGCAGACAGGTAAAGGTGATCTTGCCCACAGTCACACACAGGTGGCTGGAATTTGAACCCAGAAGTGTGGCTCCAGAGTGCCTATGCTTAGGTAGTTGCTGGGCTTCCAGTGGGGCTGGGTACTGCTGTCTTTGGCCTGAGGTCCCCCTGGTCCCCTTCAGTGCACCCCTCATCCAGCGCACCACCCACTCACCCACCCTGCAAAGGAGGCTTGAATGGGCTATTTACCCCCGAGCTCCAGCAGGAAGCGGGGAAACAGGAGCGCCCTGGCGGAGCTGCCATCTCCCCTGGCTCTGCTGAGAGCACCCCAACCTACCCAGGGCCAGGTGGGCCTCCCCAGTTCATCCTGCTTGCAAAGCCAATAGACCGTGGCGTCTGCAGACCGTGACCTCCTCCCGGCAGACAGCAGCTCTGGCAGCTCCAACTCATCGCCAACTCCAATGCCTCAGTGCGCATGGCGGGGCCCAGCCACAGAGTCCAGCCCCCTGCCTCCCAGAGCCCACCCATGCAAGCCAGAGGGGGGCTGTGGGTGGCGAAAGAGGCCTGGGATGGAGGGGCAAGCTGACAGGCAGGCTCAGCTGGGCTGTGGTGTGGCTACGTGAGTTTGGGCAAGGGACCTGAGCTCTCAGTCTTCCTTGCTTCACCCATTCTCCCCTTGCAGGGAGCCACAGTGTGGAAACAGGTCTCATAAGAGGCAAACCACTGTGCAGATGGGAGGGGTTCCTGCTATGCTCCTGTTGCCTCCCATGACCCATTTGTCCCGCCCTTCCCAGTGACCCCTGTGGTCACGTCACATTGACGAGGAATGCTCTCGGGCGCTTCAAGGACCATTGCCCTGGCTTGAGGGCCAGCTCTGCATACACTCACGCAGAGAACCCAGACCGTCCCAGGCAGGCGGGGGCCTGGGGGTCCCCCCATCCAGCCCCTGCATATGCAGAAGAGGCAAGAAAGCCTGGACAGGAAGCTGCCTGGGTGTTGGGTCAGTGACCACAGGAGAGGGTGTGGGCTGCAGTGTGGGTGGCCAGACCTCCTGTGGAGCTGTGTGGAAGGCACAGCTTCGAAGTCAGAGCCCTCCATTCGGGTTTAAGATCTGGGGTACAGGGGCCATGCCACCATGCTGGTTGATCCTGCACCACTCTGAGAGCCACCTGGCCCATTACGGTCAACAGGGATTGGTTGGTTTGTTTGCTTGTTTATTTATTTATTTATTGAGACGGTGCTTGTTTCACTCTTGTTGCCCAGGCTGGAATGCAATGGAGCGATCTTGGCTCACTGCAGCCTCCCCCTCCAGGGTTCAAGCAATCCTCCTGCCTCAGCCTCCCGAGTAGCTGGGATTGCAGGCGCCTGCCACCATGACCAGCTAATTTTTTGTATTTTTAGTAGTGATGGGGTTTCACCATATTGGCCAGGCTGATCTCGAACTCCTGACCTCAGGTGTTCCACCCGCTTCAACCTCCCGAAGTGCTGGGATTACAGGCGTAAGGCACTGTGCCTGGCCAAAGGATTTGTCTGTTTGTTAAGACAATGCTATGCTTGCAGGAGGGGGCGCCTTTGGTGGGTGTGCAAAGGTGCCGTTCCGTCGTTTATCTCTTCCCGCATCTCCTGCACTTGCCCAGGGACTGCTCCAGGGTCTGATGGTGTCTACCCAGAACCCAGAACAGGGCCTGCCAGCCATTTGCTGAGTGCTTGAGCGACCCCTTGTGTGCCCAGCACCTGAGGACCTTGATCCGGGCCTGCACCCAAAGAAGCCCCTTAAGCCCCAGACAGACGCAGGGATATCAGAAATGCTCCTGTGGGTCAAGAAGGGCATCCCCCACAGCCCAAGCCCACAGAGTGTGTGATGTCCTCTCTGCTCACACAGAGACCCCCTGCCAGGGCTGTATGCAAGGCGTTCATTGCACATAGGACCAACTGAGGGGCTGGGGACCGCAATCCAGCCTGGGTCTGCCCTTTGTTCAGACTCACACCTCTCTCCAGAGCCTCCCAGGCCTCCCAGTCACTCCCCTGGGTCTTGGGTTCAGCAAATGGGAACAGATTTCAGTTATGGAAAGGGTCACTGTGAGGCTGACATGTGACATGACAATGTGGTGAAAGGGGCTCTGAAGCCAGACAGAGCCAGTCCAAAGTCCAGCTTTGCCACTTGCCTGCTGTTTGATCTTGAAAGAGTTCCTCTCTGAGCCTCAGTTTCACAGCATTAGGAAAAAACAACTGTGTTCCCAATCCTTGCTGGCTGTCAGGATTTCTCTTTCACATTCACTTAGCAATTTCTGCCCCACTGGAGCTTCTAATCAGGCCTGCATTTCACCCCTGGGAAACTGAGGCTTGATAAGGCAGTAGTCCTGGCTTTGCCATGTGACCTTAGGAAAGTCGCCTCCCTTCTCTGGGCCAAAGAAGAGGTCAGACGAGATGTTCCCCTGGGTCTCATCTGCCCTCTGGAGTCTGTGTTTGGGTTTTGTGGTCTGGCATCTGGGATCCTGACTGTTCTCACTGAGTCTGGGGGCGTAAGCCTGGGCCTGTGAGTGGGTTATGTGTGTTGGGGAGGGGGAGGCAGCTGTTTTTCAGTCATCAGCTGGCCGGGCCAGCCCCTTGGGGTGCACCCTTGGAGCCATATCTCTACATGAACTTTCTCTCAGCCCCAAATTGCACACGAGGCACTTTTTGGGATCAATTTATCTCCCCTGTGGCCCCCCTGGCCCATTTTACATTTGTCAGGAAGAAATCAGAGGAGCCACAGTTGCCCTCCCTCACCTCAAGCACCCTGGGGATATTCCAGGATTAAACGAGAGTGGAGGTGACAGCACAGAGAAGAATAAATCTTGAAAGACAAAGTTCCACATTTTCTCCATTTAGTACAAAACAATGCATTCCAAAACCCAGTTCCGCCGAAGGGAGCATGGAGGCTGGAGGCAGGAAAGGAGGGCAGAAGCCTAGATTTTGATAAACAGAACCTGCTCCCCGAGAATAAGGATGCTCAGCCTGGGCCTACTAACAAGACAACTGCGTCCTGGATTCATTGCCTGCTGGCTGGCCAGAGTCTGACATTCTGGCCGCCCTCCGCTGGCCATTCTAGCCGCCATCCATCAGGCCATGCAGGAAATGAGGCCCAGAGGGAGCAGGGAGGCCTGGAGCTTTGCAGGCTGTGAGCCCCTGTGGTTTCAGTAGAGATAAGAGACCCACTGGGCGAGGAAGTTATATGAGGACCCCAGCCTGGCTGGAAATCAGACTGAGAGTTTGCATGTTGGCTCCCTCTTCCATGAACTGGTTGCCTTTACCAATTGTCTGTTACCTGAGTCTCAGTTTTCTCATCTGTAACCTGAGGATGATCACACCTTCTCCCAAGATTGTAAGGGTGACCAAAAGTGGCAGCGTCCGTTCCATTTCCAGCCAGAGGCATAACATTGGGAACAAAGAGTATTGTGGTAGTGGGATTTGCTGTATGGCTGTCTCTCTACGGCTGCGGAAACAAATTCCCACAAACTCAAGGACTTAACACCAATTTATTACCTTACAATTCCATAGGCCAGAAGTCCAAAATGCACTTTATTGGGCTGGCATCAGGGTGTCAGGACTGTGCTCCTTTAGAGAGGCTCTGGGGAGAAACTGTACCCTTGTGCTTCCCAGCTTCTAAAGGCTGCCTGCATTCCTTGGCTCGTGGCCCCCTTCCCTCCTCAAAGCCAGTGATGTCTGATTGAGTCTCTCCTGCCATCCCATCACTCAGATGTGGACTCTTCCGCTGCCTCTTTCACTTTCAAGGACCCTGTGCTTTCAGTGGGATCACCAGGTAATCCAGGATTATCTCCTGATTTTAAGGTCAGCAAACTAGCACCCAGTTTCCATCTGTGATCTTCATTTCCCTTTGTCATTTAACATAGCTTATTCACAGGTTCCAAGGATCATGCTGTGGACATCTTTGGGGTGGGGAGCATATTCTGCCTATCACTCCATTCAATTAACTCATCCCTCCACCCAGGACAGGAAGACTTTGCTATCCCTGGTCATCAGGAACTGGTCAATGCTGTGGACTGGTAGTGCCGTGTGTTCCTTTCCTTTCTTCTCTCTTTTCAATAGGAAATTTTATGGCAGTTAACCAATTCTCTCCACCATTATGGAGTCATGCTCTGTTGAAGTGATAATCTTTCAGCCACAGATTGTAGGACCTCGAGAACACATCTAACTCTGAAGGAAAAGGATATAAGTCACCCAGAGATTCTGAACTCAGTATTCTGAGTCTCTGATTTGTCTTCTATTTGAAAGAGGGGAGGAAGTAGGAAGGTATTATTTTTATGCAAATAAGAGTAAGCATGAGTGTGAGCCCATCAAAGGAGTGGACTGTGTGGGCAGTTATTATCTTGTCCTCAACATCCTTTCCACTTTTATTCTGGTGGCAGAATAAAAAATGGTTACCTTCTGCTTTTACTCTAGGGTAATCATTCCTCTCACCCACTCTTCCCTAGGCATTGGCTCCTATATTTCAGATAGTGTTGGCCCCATCCTGCAACTCCAGAGCTCCAGAGCTGGCTGTGAGACATAGGCCCAACCAATCAGAGCATCACATATTCCTGGCCACAGGGACTTGTTCATGGATGGACTCATGACCCATTAAAAGCAATGAGTTACATATTCGAATACTTGCTGGGTCTACTGAGAAAGGAGGACTCTTTAAAAAAATTTTTTTGGCTGGACCTGAACCTGGAAGTTAATTTCATAGTTATCTTTCCACCACATGGAGTCTAAAAATGAAGCCAACATGGGAATCAAGAGAACCTAGAGATGGAGTGAGCAGGTCCTGGGGACAGAATTTGAGCTCCTGGATAAAACCATGCCTGAAAAGCGCATGCCCTTGGACTTTCCAGTTATGTGAGTCAATATTTTTCTTTTCCTTCTTTCTTTTTATTTGACTAAGCCAATTTTTGTCACTTTATGTGGCAATGAGATTGTTGATTATAAATAATATCCTTTAGCACTCTGTCATTTATTTTTTGTTTGTTTATTTATTTTGAGATGGACTCTCTCTCTGTCACCCAGGCTGGAGTACAGTGGCATGATCTCAGCTCACTGCAACCTCTGCCTCCCAGATTCAAGCAATTTTCCTGCCTTAGCCTCCCATGTAGATGGGATTATAGGCATGTGCCACCACACCTCGCTATTTGTTGTTGTTATTGTATTTTTAGTAGAGGTGGAGTTTCACCACGTTGGCCAGGCTGCTTTCAACTCCTGACCTTAAGTAATCTGCCTGCCTTGGCCTCCCAAAATGCTAGGATTACAGGCATGAGCCACCGCACTTAGGGAGCTCTGTTGTTTATAAAAAGCATTTATATCCATACCTCATTTAATCACCACCTTAAGCTCATAAAGTAAGAATTATTAGCTCTTTTTTTTTTTTTTTTTTTTGAGAAAGGTTGTCACTATGTCACCCAGGCTGGAGTGCAGTGGTTCGCTCTCAGCTCACTGCAACCTCCACCTCCTGAATTCAAGCATTCTCCCGACTCCAAGCTATTCTCCCACCTCAACCTCCTGAGTACCTGGGAGTACAGGTGCGTGCCACCACACCTGGCTAATTTTTATATTTTAGTGGAGATGGAGTTTCACTATGTTGGCCAGGCTGCTCTTAAACTCCTGGCCTCAAGTGATCTGCCCGCCTCAGCCTCCCAAAGTGCTGGGGTTACAGGTGTGAGCCACCACACCCAGCTTGTTAGCCCTATTTTATAGTTAAGAGAACTGATCCAGAGAGAGAAAATGTGATTTGTTCATGGTTGTTGCACATTAGGTAAGGGCTGGGGCCAGGTTTTCTAAGGTGAGAACTTGTGTTTTTTCTCCTCTCTTGTGTCACCTTCCCAGAAGGTGATAAATCAGAAGTTCTGGGAAGAAGTGGAGTTTGAGCTGAACCTTGAGGAATGGGTAGGAGTCCACTAGAAGAAGACAGGAAGGGCATTAGGGAAAGAAATCATGTGTGCCAAAGCTTTGGGGAGGGAAAGGGCAGGCGTGATGGAGAAGGTAGGCGGCGTAGGCCTGTTGAGCCAGGCGATTTGAGGACAGGCGGGTAGGTGGACAGGCGGCACGGCCTCCTCACTGCCCAGTGCAGAGATTTCTTTTCTTTTCTTTTCTTTTTTTTTTTTTTTTTGAGACAGAGTCTTGCTCTGTTGCCCAGGCTGGAGTGCAGTGGCTCGATCTCGGCTCACTGCAACTTCAGCCTCCCAAGTTCAAGCAATTCTCCTGCCTCAGCCTCCCCAGTAGCTGGGACTACAGGCACGCACCACCATGCCCGGCTAATTTTTTGTATTTTACTAGAGATGGATTTTCACCATGTTGCCCAGGCTGGTCTCTAACTCCTGAGCTCAGGGAATCCACCCACCTCAGCCTCCCAAAGTGCAAGGTTTACAGGCATGAGGCACCACAACTGGACCGTGTGGAGGGATTTCTACTTAAAAGTCCCCAGGGGCCAGGCACGGTGGCTCACACCTGTAACCTCAGCACTTTGGGAGGCTGAGGCGGGAGGATACCTTGAGGCCAGGAATTTAAGACTAGCCTGGGCAACATAGTGACATCTTACCTATACGAAAAATAAAAAAAATTACCAGACGTGGTGGCTCGTGCGTATGGTCCCAGCTACTGGGGAGGCTGAGGTGGAGGATTACTTGAGCCCAGGAAGTTGAGTGAGCTGTGATCACACTCCTGCACCCCACCCCCTGATCCCCACCCAAAAAAAGACTCCCCGGGATGTATAGGGGACTGAGATGTCTAAGGAGGATAATGGTGGGCGCAAAGGGGCAGGGAACCAGGGCTGGATATTTGTGTCCCTGACGCCTAGGAACACTGGCTTTGGAAGAGGGTACAGGGTCTGTCCTGGCATCCACAGATCACATTCTCGGGAGCAGTGCCCACTTTGCTGTTTCCAGAGGTGGCTCCTTTGTTTCAGGTCTGGGGAAGGGCCCACTGCCATGTTTTCTTGAAGCCAGACAGTCCTGGGCTTCCATTTTGTCCCTTCTGCCTCCAAGATGTGTGCCACTGGACAACTCACATCACGTTTCTGAACCTCAGTGTCCCATCTGTGGTTATAGAGTTGAGGTGAGGGTCATCTGTAATGAAAGTAAAACACCGTATCGTTGGGCATGGTGGCTCACACCTGTAATCCAAGCACTTTGGGAGGCCGAGGCAGGTGGACCACCTGAGGTCAGGAGTTCAAGACTAGCCTGGCCAACATGGTGAAACCTCGTCTCTACTAAAATTAAAAAATAAAAAATTAGCTGGGAATGGTGGCACATGCCTGTAATCCCAGCTACTTGGAAGGCTCGGGCAGGAGAATCGCTTGAATCCAGGAGGAAGAGGTTGCGGTGAGCTGAGATCGTGCCATTGCAACTCCAGGCTGGGTGACAGAGTGAGACTCTGTCTCCAAAAAAAGAAAAGAAAGAAGAAAGGAAAGCAGGGTGCTTCGAGCTAGGTAGGTGCCCGGCAAACTGTAGCTATCACCATCACCTTCACCGTCAGCAGTATCATCATCACAGAGCCGCCAGGCCCAGACCCCTCCTTCCATTCTTTCTCCCGCTGCAGGCAACACACAAGCCTCATTCTTCTCACTGGTGCCTTTGGGCCTGGAGTTCTGCTTCAGTGCGGCTTTGAGCCTGGAGTCTGATTCCCTGCCCTGTGGAAGGAAGCATTCGGTCCTTTGGCTCAGGGACACGGTAACTCTTACCACAACCGCGGTTCAGCACTTGTCCTTTTGTGCTTGTCCCCCTTCTCTGTTTGTTCCCCATGGGGCAGGCCCGTGTCTGTCTTCGTCGGTGTCTTGCTCAGTGCCTGGTGCATGGAGAGGCTTCCTAAATGTTTGCTGGAAGAAAGACTGAATGAATGACCTGCGATTGAACTCCTGGGTCATGGCAAGGCCCCCGGCCTCTGGGATCCCTGGGAGGCCTCCACTGACCTCCTGTGAAGAGGTGGTAGAGCAGGAGGAGCTCCCGGCAACCTTCCAGGTAGGTAAGATTTGTCCTCATGTTAGAGTTGAAGAACTGAGGTTGACAGGGGCTGCCCATGATCAGCCTTCAATCACTGGTGGCTGGGACTTGACCCAAGATCTGTGCCCAGGGCCTGTCTCTCAAAGCCCATCCACTGCTAATTTCAGTGCCCACAAATCTGCATGTTTATTTTCATCTGAATGTTTTATTTATTTCACCCGTGATTTCTGTTTACAACAGAGCTTTTTGTTCTTCAAAATGATATTGGATAAACTTAGAAAAAGGGGCCATCATTCTTGAAGTGTTTTCCAAAGCCAGTTATGATGGAGAGCAACACCGGGGTGCCAGCACCTACTTTTCTTCTCCAAGACCCTAACGAAAGTCATTACACGAGCAAGCTGCTAACCTATAAGCAAATGTGTCAACCCACGAACAATCAGGCAGTTCCCAGTCCCCGCTGGCTATTAGCCAAGTGCTGGATATTATCCAGCTGAGTGGGTTGCACAACGCTCTCCCTGGAGGGGGATTGTTGGATGGGAGGGATTTTCCAGCTCGTGACTTGGATGAACCTGGAGTTATTTCCCTATTGAGCAGCCCCAGCCTGAGAGGCACCAGCAGCCTCGGCTGAGGGGTGGCTGGGACAGAGCGGAGGTGTGGCCGGCCCAGTCTGTCCATGTGTGGCCCTCAGATGTCTTGGTAGGATTTAGGTCTACACAGTGGCCCAGGAGAGCCCTCTGGGAACCCAGCAGCCATGCTAGGGAAGCGGCCTGGTTTCCAGGGAAGCAGGGCACCCTGTGCCCAGCAGGGAGAGAGGGCCAGAGCCGGAGCAGCAGGGGAGGAGAGCCTGGACCTTGGAATGAAGGGCCCAGGGTGGGGGAGGAGGACGCCATGTGGGAAGAGGGCAGGAAGGGGGATTTGGCACAGGCCTCTGTTGCCTGGTCTCAATTTACTTGTGAGGAGCCTCCTAATAGCCGGGTGAGAGCTGTGCACGCTTTCCTGAGAGCCTGCTAAGTGTTTATGGAATGATTTGTGAGGAGAAGTTTCTTTGGAAGCAGCCTGGGGAAGGTATGTTATTAAGAGCTCTTTCTCCAAGTTCCCCTTGGCCCGCTTCCCCCCGGCCCCTGGGGTCTGGGCAGCCCTGGTCACAGCAGCTGTTTGCTATTTTGTAGGCCATGGGGCTGGGGAGCACACTGGGGCTGGGGGAAGATGGGGAAGTGGGGTGATTTCCTCCTCCCCGAGGCGGCGTAGGGCAGCTGAGGAGTGCTGGAGCCAGGGTCGGGAGTCTTCCTCTGAGCAGGAGTGTGGGGTTCGCACAGGGGCCCCAGAGGAGAGAGATCAGCAGGCCAGAGGTAGCCGAGAGGTTACAGGTGATGGGGACGAGAGCGTAGCCACTAGCCATCCAGTAACACGGAAGTCACTGGGGGTGATACGGACAGGCTGAAAGGATGAGATGGGCCCATGGTGTGCTTGTCCCCCAGACTGGGAGCTCCCTGGGTTCAGGGAATGTCTGCTCTTGATGTCCTCCAGCATCACGGGACACTCGGGGCTGGCCCAGGACAGGGGCTCGGCTTGGTGGCGAGTGGTGGGCCCCAGAAGGGCCTCTGAGCAGCTACTGACTCACCCGCCTTCCCCCAGCCAAGCGTCCCGCCCAGAGCAGGGTCATTCTAGCCAGACCAGGACACAGTGAGGACACTGGGCCAGCCCTGGAAGTTCAGTGAATCAACCTCCAAATCATTCCCTCAGCAGAAATCTGCCCAACTCAGCTGCCGCAGAACAGCCTCTGTACTGTCAGGTGGGAGCAGCTGGCTACATAGGTCTGCTAGGAAGGAGCCAGTGACTGGCCATTTCGGATTCTCTGAGATCCCTGCCAGGACATGTGGACCCACCATGATCTTTGTCCCAGCTTACTGGCACACAGCCTTGGGACGTTAGAGTTTTTTAATCTCTCCTGATTTTATAGCTGAGAAAAGCAAAGCCCAGAGATGAAAGCTGCTCTGCTGAGGTCACACCGTTAGTACATGCCCAGGTAAGGATCAAGCTCAGGTGCTCAAGACCAAAGCTGGTAGTCTTACCTGTAAGCTATACCGGCTGAAAACACCCTACCTCTGTCATCTCACTTGGCCCATTGCATTGTCATTGTCTGTGATGTCTGTCTGTACATTCAACTCCCCACTTACCTGACAGCTCCCTGAGAATAGGAGTCAGGTTGGCTTCATCCTTGGTCCTTAAGTGTCTGTACTGTTCAGGGCCTGGCACAGAGGAGACGGATGGATGATGGATAGGTGGATGGATGGATGGATGGATGGGTGAGGGGTAGATGAATGGATGAATGGATAGATGGATGATGGCTGGATGACTGATGGATGGCTGGATGATGGATGGATGGATGATGGGATGGATGATGTATGGATGGAGGATGGATGGATGAATGAATAATAGATGGATGGATGATGGATGAAGGGATGAATGGTGGATGGATGGGTGACGGGTGGTCTAGGTCAGAATCTGGAAGACAATTCCAGTGGAAGCATCTTCATAAGCAAATTAGCAAAGCTCACAGCATGTGGGGTCTTAGAGAGTGGTCTTCTTGGAATGAAGTGTTGTGCCTTTGTAGCAGTGATCTCGACAGATGCCGAGTACTGCACCAAGGGACTGTTCTGTAAATTTGCAGGAGTGGGTTTTAATGTCATGATGATTGAGGGTCTCCCTGGCATTTTGGGAGTGGGGACATTTAAACGTCTCCTGGGACATTTGGTGAATGAAAGGCCTGTGTCTTTAGCTTAACTCTGTTTTATGTATAAGCATAAATTATTTTTAGCATGATTCTAATATACCCTGAGTTTTCCAAAAATACAACCACTTTGCAAATTTAAGGAAGATGGTCCTTTGTTCAGAACATTATTAAGACTGGTTCACCATTTCACAAAAATTCTATCACTAATGGCAATGTTTCCCATGATGTCTGAGGACTAAAGTGGCACACCTGGCCCCGTGTCCACACACCACAGTTGCAACCATGGTGGGCCTACATGCAGATCCTTGTATTATGTCTTCTAGGGTAGTCAGCCCTGAGCACGAAACAGAGAAACATATATATTTTTACTATAAATTACTTTCCATGTATTTCATTTCAGTTTTCTTCAGTGTTGCACTGGAGCCAAGTCCCACGAGAGCAGACTGTGTATTTCTCCCCACACTGCATTCCATGTCAGCGTGTTGGTTTGAAATCAGTCATGATAGAAGTATTTACACAACAGAAGTTGGCGAATGATATAAATTAAGCTTTTTTAAAAATATCCTCCAGAGATTGTTAAATGTTTGCCAGCTCACCACTGGCTTACCAGATCACCACTGGGCTTTTTTCATTGTGTGTGGAGGCAGGCTATATTATCTACAAAGACCATTTCAGTACAGAAAGGGGGCTTTGGGCCCACAGGGTGGAGAACCACGGAATGAGGGAAATGAGCCTGTGGATGGTTATGGAGGTGAGGACATCCTGCCTATGGCAGCTGAGAAGTGGGCTTCTAAGGAAGCCACGGAGCTTTGAATCCTGGAGAGGAGACCTATGAGTGGGGCTCAACCATGGAAGATTCTCCTCTGCCCTCTCCCGCACAAGGAAGAGGAGCTGGAGAGAATCCCTGCTCTCTTTCTCTGAAGAATTTAGCCCTGAGCAATTCTGCATGGCAGATGGGCAGATGCTAAGAGGCTGTGTTGTGCTGGGCTGTTTTGGTTTTTGTAGTTTCTTTTCTTTTCTTTTTTTTTTTTTTGAGACCAAGTTTCACTCTTATTGCCCAGATTGGAGTGCAATGGCGTGATCTTGGCTCACTGCAACCTGTGCCTCCCAGGTTCAAGTGATTCTCCTGCCTCAGCCTCCCAAGTAGCTGGGATTACAGGTATGCAACACAATGCCCGGCTAATTTCGTATTTTTAGTAGAGTCGAGGTTTCTCCATGTTGGTCAGGCTGGTCTCAAACTCCCAACCTCAGGTGATCCGCCCACCTCGGGCTCCCAGAGTGCTGAGATTACAGGCGTAAGCCACTGCGCCTGGCCAGTTTTTGTAGTTTCAACCGATAAAACTGCTCAGAAAAGGAGAGACCAGGTGGCTTTGACACTGACCAGCCCTTGACTTAGGGGTTTTGGCCCTCCATCAAGTCCCCCTTTGTGTCAGTCCTAACCCTCCCCACCCTGTGGGACTCCCGCCCACCGCCCAGGGGCTCGGCATCTATCTATGAGCAACTCCCAGTTCTTGAGCTCTGACTTTGCCAAGTGCTTCTCTGAATTACTTCCTTCTCTCTACCCACCACCTCCAGTGGAAGGTCATCTTATTTTCCCTATTTTTTTTCAGATAAGAAGATGAGCTCAGAGAGAGGACAGGACTTGCCCAAGGTCACCTAGCCAGCAAATGGTGGAGCCAGCACCAAAAGCCAGGCTGTCTGCCTCCCCACCAGGCTCTTAGCTCCACACTTCCACTTTCACAGGGAAGATGATATCTGCTTAACCCCTCCCTCTGATGAGGTCCAATGTGTAGGTCAGAGCTGGAAGAGACCAGAGGAGTGACCTAATCCTATGATTCTAACCAGTTCATAAATCCACCCCACCCCCAACACATACCAGCCTCATCATCATCAAAGAAACTGGACGCCCTCCCCGACATGAGAGAAGCAGAGGCCCTCTTTTTCTAAAGAGAGATGTTTTTGCTGGTCTGTTTATGGTGTAGGTAGGGGCAGGCTGAATGATGGTGATTTCAGTGGAGTTATTGGGAGCCAATGTTATTGCCATGGCTTTAAAACGCAAACAGAAAAAGAATCTGTTAGTCACTGAGGAGTGTCCTAAGCCTGTTGAGTAATCCGCCTGCCGGCCATGGTACCTGTGAAGCACAGGGCTGATACATGAAATTCCACGGCCAAATTCTTGGACGCTTGTGGGTGGGTGTGGGGCCCCTGGGGCACGGGGCTCATGGGCCTCATTCTGGAAACCTGCTTCCTACCAGTGGACTGAGGTCCCTGCTCTAGTTCAACTTCTCATTCCATAGATAGGGAAACAGAGGCCTAGAAAGGAGAAATGGTTTGCCCAAGGTCACCCGGCATCTTCAGGACAGGATCAGGGCTGGAGGCCAGTTCCTGCTGGCTGTCTACAGTCCGGGAGGACAGTGAGTGCTCTCGAGCTGTGGCTGAGCTCCCGTGCTATGTTCTCCAGCCCCCTCTGACCAGCTTTCCTCCTCCCTCTGACATTCCCTGGCTGACCCCAGACCCTCTTCCCCTCCCCTCTGCAGATAAGGCTGCCAGGGTTTCCAGAGAGGCTTGGGGACAGGGTGTGGCTTCCAGAATGTCCAGAAGTAGGGACGGGCTAGAGAGAGGCCAGGATTTGTGTCTCTTCTCCCCTACCCTAAGCCTGTCCATTCACAGCTGTGTGGGTGGATCCAGATACTCTCTGGGATTTGTCAAGTGGGCAAAGAGACCAAAGATTTCCCCAAAATCCAATCAGAAAGAGCCTGCCTGGCAGAAACAAAGACTGGGAAAGATGTGGCCAGAGCTTTGACTTCTGAGCACTTGAGATCCTAGCCACTAATTTGAGCCTGTCATTTCCCTGGCCTGGACCCCCGCTTTCCTCTTCCATAAAATGGTACAGGGATGTTCATCCATTCAGCAAGACTTTGCTGAGTGCCCAATCATCAAAGTCAACACTTCAGTGCTTACCATGTACCAGGTACTGAGCTAAGTCACTTTCCATTCATTCTCTCATTTAAATCCCACAACAACCTTAAAGCTAGGTGTTATATTTCCTATTCAAATGTTAGGAGAACTGAGGCTCAGGGAGTTATAACCACACATCCAGGGATCCACAACAGATCCACAGTCCATACCTAGGGGCTGATGGACCACATTCTGAAGGTATTTTCAGCTGGAACAGGAATCTGAGGTCCAGCCATGGAGAGATGGAGGCAACCCTTAGAGGAGAATCCTCACCCTGGGCACAGAACTGAGTCCTGGGGCCCAGCCGCCCTGAGTCTGAGAGGAGGGCACCTGGTCACATTCATCATGACATCATGGGTCACCTGGCTACCAAGGGGTCCTGTCAGTAGAGCTAGAAGGCACAGAGCTTTCCCAGTCCCTGACCCTCTGCCCGCTGTCTAAGCAGCCGGTGTGGGTGCTGTGAAGGAAGCTGGGTTCTCATTCCAAAGCCACCAGGAAACCAGCCAGGCATCTCATAGGCTTGCAATTTGATCCCCCAAAGAGTCCCGGGACATGGGGATACTGGCCTCATTTAATAGGTGGAGACATTGAGGCCCTAAGAGGTGAAGTGACTAGTTCAGAGCCACCCAGGACTGTGATTTGACCTGGGTCTGTCTGTGCATAGCCCATGGTTTTCACTGTCCCGAGCACCAAGCCACATTTGTCACAGGACATCCCATGAGGCACTACACCTCTGTGGGCCTCAGTCTCCATAAGTTGGGGAAACTCATGCCTGCCTTTAATAAATGTGCTGGGAGATTTCAGTGAGATCACAGATGGAGACGTGCTTTAAAGTTCCACCTACGACTGACATTTTGGTATTATTATGTGATTTCATGAGAATTGGTGACTCCTCAGGCTCAGAAGTATCTTCTCCTCTGGCCTGCCCCAGTACCTAAAATGTCACCTTTAGGGGCCAGGCACAGTGGCTCATGTCTGTAATTTCAGCACTTTAGGAGGCTGAGGTGGGTTGATTGTTTGAGCCCAGGCGTTTGAGAAAAGCCTTAGCAACAAAGTGAGACCCTGTCTCTACAGAAAATTTTAAAATTAGCCAAGCATGGTGGTGTGCACCTGTGGTCCCAGCTATACAGCTACACGGGAGGCTGAGGTGAAAGGATCACTTGAGGCCCAGAAGTCAAAGCTGCAGTGAGCCATGATTGCATTATAATTGCGTGTGTGTGTGTGTGTGTGTCTTCATTCATATAGATATGTATATATGTATACACACACATACATATACATGTATATGTATTTTTATATATCTCTCTCCATCTCTATATATAGCTCTATATAGCTCTCTATGTAGAGATATATATATATAGCTATTTCTCTCTAGAGAGAGACATCTATACATATCTCTCTCTCTCTATATATATATATATATGATTATATAATTATGAGATAGATCTGGCACTAATGATTATATAATATAATCATATATATATAATGATATATCATCTATCCTCTATCCATTATCTATCTATCATCTATCTATCCATCCATCCATCTATCTTCTATCATCTATCTATCCATTTATCTATTATCTATCATCTATCTATCTCGCATTATCTATCTATCAATCAATTATCATTAGGGCTGCTTCCCCAGTCAGACTTTGTTCCCAGTAAGTCCCCTAGAAGAATGGCTGTTAGAGCTGGATTATCTATCATCCTCAGACACTAGTGCCTTTGCAACATCATTATATGGTTGGACCAAGTCATATCCAGGAGGCAGATGGTCTGGAACAGATGAGCAGTTTCTCTAGACCTGGGTGAAGTCCTATCAGATAAGCTCAACCCTATCTTGTAGGAAAATACACCACTTTCCCCAGGGAATAGAAGTGGCCAGAGATTCTGTGGCCACAACTGCTTTGGACCACAGTAAGTCTGATGACTCAGGTCCAGAAGTCTGAGAGGGGGGCTCTGGAAGGCCTGGCTGTGTGGACTCTAGACAGACAGGGGGCATTCAGGGAGGACAGAGCCCCATTGAGTGGCCAGATGCTGTCCAGAGTGGGTGTGGCCAGGACAGAGATGAGAAGCCAATGTGTCTCAACCCAGAAGGGACAGGCAGAGGGGAGTTAGAAGCAGGATATAGTGGCAGGGTGTCTCAGTCATCATCCACAGGATTTTAAATGTCTAGAGGTGACTGAGTGTCTGGAGTGAATTTGTCTCCAGTGCAGGGGGCGAGGTCATTTCCAGCAGTGATGTCTCAGGTTTGGGGGTTGTCATCTAAGGCAACGTCATCTCCTGGGGTAAGCATCTAAGCCAAGACAATGTCATCTGGGATGCGGGACTGGATCATTCATTCCAAAGGAGCCTACTAGGGTGGATGTAGGCTTCAGCTTTTGCCATGTCTGGTTGAAATAATGGCTCACTGTAAGGGTTTGTCCCTCCGGATTGTAAATCTATGGAAAGCACAGAAGCCAGTAGTCAGAGGACCATAGTCACCAGAGTGGTGGGAAGCTGCACTTGATAGGTTTGTGTTTTTGTTTTTGGTGGAAGTTTAGGTTCAAATGGGTCCCATATCCCATGATCAGCTGCCTGGCCAGCAGGACAATCTCTGGTTAATGGGTCCTAGGAGAGTATGCACCCACCATCCAGCCTCCAGCCCTTATGGGATAGGGACACGATGGAAAATGAATAAAAATAAGTCTAGGACAAGGTAGAGACTTATTTTAGGGATTTACTTGCTTGATTGGAATTTTTAAGGGAGTTGTTTGAGGAGACTATTATGTCTCTCAATTAAACTGGTTATCTGGGACCTATCAGGGACATGAAAGCTCTACCAAATGCTTTTCCCAAAAGCCCAGTATGGTAGATCTTGAGAAGTGGAAACAGGTGTCCTGCTTATTACCAGTGGTGTCTGGAGCTCTGAAGGGAACAAGGTGTGTTCTAGCAACACCTTGTATTGTGGCCTAAGTATACGGAGAGATGTGGGTAATTTTGATTTATATTTTGGGTGCCTGTGAGGCAAGAGATTCCTGGCATACCTTATCTTGAAGGGGGCAATTTTTAGGCAATGGCCCAATGGATTGTAATGAATGTGAAGATGAAACCATTTGTTGGCCAGGACAGTCAGTGCTAGGATGAGTGCCTAAAGTTTGGCCAAGTGTGTTTTTTCTTGGGTCCTGTCCTTCATCAGGGACGTCTTGGCTAAGGACTGGAAAGCAACAGCTCTTCACTAAGCTGCATCACGTGGGATGGTTAACAATGCTGTTCCCATGGTCCATGAACTCCCATCCCTGTCCACTCAATTAACACCAAAGGGCTTCCCAGAGAGCCAAGGAGTCTGGGGAGGGGTGATCTCCTCCAGCACCCTGGCATCTGGCAAGGGACTGACAGAATGAAGAGGCCACCCCCTCTTGCAGGTGGAATATCCCAGAGGGCCCAGGGCTGGCTCCATCCTGTCTTAGGGAGGCCTTGGTAGGCAAGCTGAGCTTGTGGGGTGATGTTCCCGTAACTCAAAGCATAATGGGCAACTGGGTATGGAGGGTCACAGGCTCGGGGTCTGTAGGAGCCTCTATTTCCAAGACAGCCCAGTGTGGAGCAGACAGCTGGGCTACCAAAGTTGCTGCTTGATCTTTGTTCCAGGAACTGGTTTCTGGGCAGCCTGTGGGAAGGTGGGGCAGACTGGGCTCTGTGAGACAGGGTGGCCACACGTTGAAGTGTCTCTGACCCATTTGCACCAGCAGCACAGTGATCTCTGCACAGAGGCAGGACACTGGGAGGGTGCAGTTGCACATCCATCACCACCTGACCAGGAAACACGTGGAATGTTAGAGGTCTGAGCCCCACACACTGCAGACCTTGTAAACAGTAGAAAACTCTTCTCCCTGTGCCTGCTCCCCTGACTGCACAGCCCTTGGAGTGGATGTCGGCTCCTTTCTCCTCTCTACTCTTTCTTTCCTCCCTCTACCCCTAGGTCCTGGGTCTTTTAATTTTTTTAAAAACTTTTTATTTTTAAGTAACTACAGATTCACAGAATTTTGCTTACAAGTTCAACTCAATTCCAATCAAAATCTCAGGAAGATTTTTTTCTATAGATTATTCTAAAATTTATATGGAAAGGTAAAGAAACTAGGCTAAAACTATCTAGAAAAAGAACAAGAAAGTGGGAGGAATCACCTGTTTGATTGAAAGGCTTCTTCAATAGCCACGGTCATCAAGACTGTGTGTTACCAAAGGAACCACAGACAGAGATGAATGGAACCGCAGAGACAGGCTGCAAATAGACGGTCTCAAGTTATGGCCAATTGATTCTTTTAAAATAACGCTTTGTTTTGAAACAGTCATAGATATAGATTCACAGGAAGTTGTGAAGGTGGTATAGAAAGGTCCTGTGTACCCGTCACCCAATTTCCACCAAGAGTGACGTCTTAAATTATTATAGTGCAATATCAAAACTAGTATATTAACATTGGTATAATGTGTGTGTATAGTTCTGTCATTTTATCATAAATGCATCTTTAGCAGATTCACATCACCCCCACCACAATCAAGATACAGAACCACTCCATCACCACAAGGTGCCCTTAGAGTCACAGGCACCCTGCCACACCCTGGCCCTGTCTTGTCCCCCACTTGTCCCCTCTTCCCCATCATGGTTCCCCTGCACCTGCAGCCTGGCTGCCCCTCGTGGATTCTCCCCTGCTGCCGGATTCTGCCATCCGGCCTGACCGTCCTTAACCCCTGCCTACCACGGATCTACTCTGCAGCTCTGTGATTTCATCATTCAGAATGAGGTGGAACCCTGCAGTATGCAACCTTTTGAGACTGGTTTTTTCACACTCAGCATGCTTGAGATCTGTGCAAGGGGCTGTGTGTATCAATAGTTCATTCCTTTTATTACTGAGTCGTATTCCATGGACCTTTCTGTATTGTAACCACCTTCCTTTCCTCAGCAGTTTCCTTCTTTTCCTTGTCTCAGAGCCAGTTATGCTCCCATCTGTTTCCTCCTCACTGGAGCTGTGCTTGCCAGTGAACCCAGGGGAGGGGGTTCCTGTCCTCCAGGCCCTGTGGTAGCTGGCAGGATGAGTTAACTGCACCTCTCTCGGTCAGCCTCAGAGTGAAACGTGCAAGCTGCACAAGCCATCCTGGGGCTGCTATTGGCTGCTTTCTGTGCCTCAGCCAATAGCAGCCCCATGCTGCTGTTTTACTGAATTTCTGTTCTTCTCTCCTCTTTACCAAAAACTCTTCCAATGGTGCCCACCTGCCATCCTGGCCTGGCACGCCTGGGGCCTCAGTGATGAGGGGGTGTAAGAGCTCCACCAGGGGGTCTTACTGGACAGCCTGGGCTGCCTGAGTTAGCCTGACCTCGTCTCGCTGGGTGTGAGGCAGGGAGTCACAGATGGGGCCATTCGCAGGGCATCCTGTGATGGAAGGAAAGGCTGGTACAGGGATTCTGGGCCAGGGCACCAAGGAGTGGTGGATTTCAGGGGCACCCTACTGTTTTGCCAGGGCTGTCTGTGACAGAATCTTCTGGCAGCAGTATGCTGAGAGGTCTCCCCAGCTCGGGCTGACGCAGGGGGATTGTGAGCAATCCTCCTCTCTGGGCCTCTGCTGTACAGTAAGGGTTTGGACACATGGCCTCAGGCCTCCTCATCAATGACACTCTCAGAGTGCCCAGGGACCTCCCTGCACCAACAAAAACCTTCCCTGGTTGCTCATTGCCCTCAGAATGAAGTTCAGGCCCTTCAACAGTATTCAAGGCCCTGCATGAACTGGTCCTGGTGAGTCTGCAATCTCTTGTCACTTCCCACCACCCTCCTTAATCTCCAGTGACGTGGAACCAGCGGTCATTCCTCAGACTCCTGGGGCACGCTTCTCTTGCTGATCTGCTGCCCTCAGCTCCCTATGCAGATGTAACCTCCTCCTGGAAGCCCCGTCCTCATATTCCAGCAGATCCCTGTTCCTCTCTGCCTTGTCCGTCTCTCCTCCTCTCCCCCTTCTCCAGCTTTCTTCCTCCTCCTCCTCTTCTCCTCCTACTCATTTTTTCTCCCTCTCCTCCTTTCTCCTCCTCCTCCCTCTCTTCCTCCTCTCCTTCCTTCTTCCTTCCTCCTCCTCTGCCCTTTCTCTTTCTCCTCTTCCTCCTCATTTCTTCCTCCTTCTCTCCTCCTTCTCCTCCTCCTCCTCCTTCTCCTCTTAGCTCCGTGGGCTGTTCTGCCCAGGACAGGTGAACTCACTCTGATGTGGCTTGGCCAAGCCTCATGCTTTCCTTTAAACACAATGAAAATCAAACATCACACATTGCTCTGTCATTGTTAGAAAAGTCCATAGGACGGAAAACCTGCCTTTCTACCCTCCCAACCAGATTTTCCTATTCTTTGGAGCCCAAGCTGTGAGGGAAACTTAGAATCCTAGGATCGTGGAATCACAGGATAATGGAACTTTAGATTGACGTAATCCTAGAATCCTACAATTATTGAATCATAGAGAGCCACAGTAATAATATCTTAGTATTATATTATATAAAAACCAGAGGTTCCATTTACAGCATGGAATCTCTGCATATGGAATCCTAGAATCCCCAGCATGTTGGTAATGAAAACGCCAGATTGCACCTAAGGGTCCCCTTCCTGTGGTCTTTGTGAAAACTCCTCTGTCCAGGGTCACACTCGAGTGAGAGGCGGGGTCTGTGGCCCTCACAGTAGAGCTCCTGCCCTACACCAGAGCCTAACTTTCCCCCTTGGTGGGAGGGAGGCTCTAGGGATGGACAGACCTGAGCCTGATCCCAACTCTGCCAGCCCCTCCATGTGCGATCCTGGACAAGCCACCCACCTCCCTGACCTCCAGTTCCATCGCAGCAAGGGCACCATAATTTTAGGTGATTAAGAAACTGTTAGCTTATATCTTGTCAGTGTTCTAGGCTTTCCTCTGATAGGAGGCATGCAGGGTCTTGAACAGGGCTGGGCTGTCTGAAAAGCTCTGGTGACCTGACAGGACTCAGAAGTGCAGGAAAAGCAGGTGTCTGGGACAAAGCTGGGGCTGAGGATGCTGATTCTCAGGCCCACCAGAGAAGGACACAAATGAGGCTTCTGGATAAGTCTTTCTTGGGCATCCATCTTCACTCTGAAAACCCCCCTCGACAATGGAGTGTTCATGTCATTGCTTGAGCCTCAGTTTCCTCATCTGTAAAGTACAGAGAGCAACATTCTTGGTTTGAGTCCAGCCCCATCCACCCCTGGGCATGTCACATCTTTTTCTCGGGGCTCAGTTGACTCACCCAAGGCTTAGTCTCCAGGCCTTTAGGCTCCTGAGAGCAGGGCTAAAATTTATTCACCTTTTCATCTACAGCCCAGAGTGGGCTAGAGGCACACAGTATGTGTTAAAAACAAAGGATGTTGGCTGTGGCAGCGGCTCACGCCTGCAATCCCAGCACTTTGGGAGGCTGAGGCACGAGGATCACTTGAGCTTAAGAGTTTGAGACCAGCCTGGGCAGCCAAGTGAGACCGATGTCTCCAAAAACCAAAACCAATGACCAGAAATCCCCAAAGAATATGAATCTACTGTTGGAAGGGACTACAGCAGTCACGTAGTCCACCTGTCATGTGAGCCTTCTCACAGCTCACAGATCACGTTTTTGGTTTTGGTTTTTCGTTTTTGTTTTTTTAGAGACAGGGTCTTGCTCTGTCTCCAGTAGAATGCTGTGGAGGGATCGTAGCTCACTGCAGCCTTGACCTCCTGCGCTCAAGCCTCCTCCTGCCTCAGCCTCCAGAGTAGCTAAGACTACAGGTACACATCACAACACCTGGCTAATTTTTTTCTTTTAGAGATAGTGTCTCATTATGTTGCCAAGGCTGGTCTCAAACTCCTGGCCTCAAGCAATCCTCCCTCCTAGGTCTCCAAAACTGCTAGGATTACAAGCATGAGCCACCATGCTCGCCTGGGTGAGCTATTAATGCTGCCATTTCAGCCGCGCCCCCAGAGGCTGGATGTCTTCTTCTAGGCCACTAGTAAGGAATTGATCAACAGGTATCTAGACCCCAGCTCTTCTGTCCCCCAAAGCTGTTCTTTTTTGTTCCACTCCATTTTGCTTTTGCAGTCTCTGACTTATTTAGCATGAGGGAGAGGGGCTGAGGCTGTGGAAGCTGGAGGATCTCCTTTCAGAACATCAAAGACAGCCAGAGCTCTCAGTGCCCATGTGGGAGGTCTAGAGGAGCCTGCCCTGTCAGCATGTGGGCAAAGTCAAGCCCCCTCCAGAGGGGCAGGGATGCCGGGGCAGTAAGGGGTTGGAGGCTGGGCTGGGATCAAGTTGCCCTGAATGGAAACAAACTCCAACCCCAAACCAAACCCAAACAGAGATTCCAGGAGGAACTGGGTGTCCCAAGCAGTCGTAGGCTGCTCTGGGAGGAGGAGGGGCCAGACAATGAACTGGGGGCTCCAGGATCCCCAGGGCCAAGCGGTTCCCAGGCCAGTGCTGAACGGCTCTCCCTAGGAGACCCAGGACGATGGAATTTCTGTCCTGTGAGCCAGCACTGGCCATCTGGGGAGAGCAGCTCCGGGCCTGTGTTTACATGTGTCAGACAGACATCCACAGAGGGCTTGCTGTCTCCCAGAGGCCCCAGCGAGGAGGAGGCCAGGCCAGCACCACTGCTTCCAGATTAGAGGCTGGAATGGTGTGGATACATTGAACCCATGGTAGCAGGACCCCAGCACTTCCTAGGGCACTGGTTTCAGCAAAAATAACACTCAGCTGGGCACCCTAGGTCGGTGTCTGTGCTCACAATTGGATGTGTTTCTGGCTTCCAAGGGAAACAGCAGTTGAAGGTAAACCAGGCTGTGACATTGACAAGGATGCCAAGAAGCACCTTAGGGTGGATCGTTGCCAAAGGGGCAGGTCCTTCTTGCCTGTGGGACCTGTGGGACCCTGGTGCAGGAGGAAAGCATGGAGTTCATGCAAACGCTGCCTGCCTGTTGTTCTTTGGACCCTGGGCCAGCCCTTCATTGAGCCCTTCCCGCTGCCCCAGAGACGAGGTAAACCAGTGCACCCATTCGGCAGATGAGGAGGTGGTGGCTCTGACAGATGCTCAGATTGCAGGCAGGTGTCATGTGCGTGTGGGTGCCCCTGCTAGGCCAGGCAGCCCTGGCTTCTGCTCTCCGCTTCTTTCTCCTCAGCCACTGGCGCGGAAGGCCAGCCTTTGGGAGGCCTCGCTGCGGGCCACCACAGCTGCTTGCGGTGGGGCTTTAGAACGTGCCTGCTGCTTTTTCTTTATGTGAATTGGCATTCCCTCAGTACTTAAGGTTTTCTTTCTTTATTTTTTCTTTTCTTTTTTTAGGTTGGAGTTTCACTCTTGTCACCCAGGCTGGAGTGCAGTGGTGTGACCTCGGCTCGCTGCAACCTCCTCCTCCTGGGTTCAGGCAGTTCTTCTGTCTCAGCCCCCCAAGTAGCTGGGACTACAGGCACCCACCACCACACCCAGCTAATTTTTGTATTTTTAGTAGAGACAGGGTTTCACCATGTTGGCCAGGCTGGTCTCAAACTCCTGACCTCAGGTGATCCGCCTGCCTCGGCCTCCCAAAGTGCTGGGATTACTGGTGTGAGCCACTGCGCCTGGCCTGGTTTTCTAATGTTATATGTGTACTCCTTTTGTGTCATTGTGAACTTTTTTTTTGACAGAGTCTCGATGTGTTGCCCAGGTTGAAGTGCAGTGGCATGATCTCAGCTGATTGTAGCCTGGACTTCCCACATTCAGGGGATCCTCCCACGTCAGTCTCCCGAGTGGCTAAGACTGCAGGCGTGTGGCAGCACACTCAGCCTTGTTTTCTCCTTTAAATCTGCTCCATCCTTGATGTTGACTGGTACATAGATGTCTCTGGGGACCAGCTTAGTCCCCAGAACCTCTCCTTGCAGCCCCGCTAAGGGCTGAGGCCCTGCAGCTTCACTGAGAGCCTGATTCCTGAGGATCCACTGACACATGGACACGTGACTCGGCTGGACCAGGTCTTGCTGGTCCAGCTGAATTCTCTTGCTGAATTTGGGGTTTGGGGTTCAGAGTCAGCTCCAGCCACAGTCAGTCTCTGGGTGGGCCTGATATTGAGGAGCAGACAGAGGGAGGCCTGTGGGGCATCTGCCCTCCACCATGAGGCCACCATGTGGCCCCGCCCCTGCCCACCTCAGCTTCTGGTTGCTTTTCTAGCCCCCAGGAGACTGAGGCTGGCCCTTACCCTATCCAGGGTACCAAGGGACACACCATGTCCCGAAGGGGAATAGGGCCCTGTAGGCCTAAGAATGCCTCAGGGTCTAACAGAACAGCTCGTTAGTTGCAACTTCACACCTGGAGAACTACTGAATCCACCGCCTCCTCTCTGAATTCACTGCAGCAGTCAGCCCTCAGCTTTGTCATTCCCGAGGCCTCCCCACTCTGGAAGGGCATAGCAGTCCTCCCCACAGGTAAAAACCACTTCCTTTTCTTGGTGCCCCATTCCTTCAGGGCCCTTCTACCAAACCCCGCAACACACACCTGTTCCCATGCTCTAGGCCTACTACTTTGCCCTTCTACCCAGATGTACCCTCTTCCTACCCCCATCTGGAGCCACCCATCCTTCCAGAAAGCCAAAACCTCCATCCCTCTCCAGGGCTTCAGAGCCACCTTCCACTCCACCTCCGGAGCCTGCCCCAGCTCTGGCCTCACGTCTCCACTGTGGCCCAAGCCTCAGCCCTTCCCTTCTTCCTTTCCTGGTCTTGGCTTCACCTTCTTTATCCCCTAGTGCTTGTTATGTCCCCCAAGGACTGTGATTCCCCACCCTGCTTCCAACCAAAAGCAGGGAACATTCCTCAGTGAACGTGTCCTGGGATCCTAGAGCTCTTGGGTTCCTCAGTGACTGAGGGGCTGAGGACAGAGGGAGTATTGGGGTTGAATTGTGTTACTCCCCACCCCCCACAAAAATATGTTGAAGTCCTGACCCCAAATACCATACGTGGAAATGGAGTCTTTGCAGCTATAATTAGTTAAGTTGAGGTCACACTGGCTTAGGAGGGGTCCTAAGAAGAGAAGACAGAGAGACACACGGTAGAATGCCATGGGACAACAGGCAGAGACTGGAGCCAGACAGCTGCAAACCAAGGAATGCCAAAGATTGCTGACCACCACCAGAAGCTAGAAAGAGGCAAGGAGAGGCCTGGTGTGGTGGCTCCTGCCTATAATCCCAGAACTTTGGGAGGCCAAGGCGGGTGTATCACTTGAGGTCGGGAGTTCGAGACCAACCTGACCAACATAGAGAAACCCCATCTCTACTAAAAGTACAAAATTAGCCAGGTGTGCTGGTGCATGACTGTAATCCCAGCTACTGGGGAGGCTGAGGCAGGAGAATCACTTGAACCCGGGAGATGGAGGTTGCAGTGAGCCAAGATTGTGCTATTTCACTCCAGCCTGGGCAACAAGAGCAAAACTCCATATCAAAAAAAAAAAAAAGAAAAGAAAAGAAAAGAAAAGAAAGAGGCAAGGAGAGCTTCTTCCCTAGAACCTCCAGAGAGAGTGTGGTGTGGCCAATGGCTTGATGTTGGACTTGCAGCCTGCAGAACTGTCAGAATACATTCTGTTGCTTTAAGCCATCCAGTTTGTGGCACTGTGTATGACAGCCCTTGGAAAGTAATAGGAGGCCGTACAGCTGGCCGCAGACTTCACCCAGCTGCCCTTCTGGCCTGAGTGCTCTTTGTAGTGGGGGAATCAGAGCACTTCCCTCTCCAGCTCACAACTCTTCTCTGGCTCCCTATTTCCCTGGCCTCCATGTGCCCCTTCATAGCTGGTCCCACCACCTTCTCTGGCATCCTCTCCCACTGTTGTCTGCCTTCTTTCCGTTCTGGATACCCCAGATGAGAGCTGTGGTTTTCTCCTCCATGTCTTTGATTATGTTGTGCCAGAAAACACATCTTTACCCAGTTCCCGTCCTGCTCATTCTTTAACACCTCTCTTGGACAAGCCTTTCTTCCAGGAATAATAACAAACCTTTGTGGAGGCCTCCCGTGGGCCAGGCGCTGTGGGCTCAGGGCTTTCTGTGGATCACCTCCTTCAGTCCTTACCTCTGGTGGGTAGGGGGCCTCATTCCCATTTTATAGACAGGAAAACCAAGGTTCAGCTAGGGTTTCATGAGCGTCCTACAGTCCAAAGGGGCACTGGTGGGGTCAGAACCAGGCCTGGCTGGCAGAAGCAGTGCTCCGCCCCTGCTCCACAAAGCCGCTACCCCTGCCTGGAGAGCCCACGTCTCCCCAGGAACATCTGCTCCTCCAGGCCTCAGCTGCCGCACGTTTCAGGATAACAAATTATCTTGTAACAAGAGGTGAAATCAAATGCGGGCCAAATAGTTTTCCACAGCAATTTCATGCAAAATAATTCCAAGGCATCCGTCTTTTTCACCATGTGGGGTTAGAACACATGGAGACAGAAGAACCGAGGAGCCAGAACCCAACCTGGCTCTCACAAATAAATAAACAAGGCACAGACGACATCATGGCCAGCAGGCGGCTGGAGCATAAATCAGGACTTTTATGGGGTGGGTGGCCTGTCAGGGACCCCACCCCCCGCCTGGCCTCTGAAAGAGAATACCAGTGAACATCCCTGTGATCCAAGCAGCCCCACTCACTAATATGCCCATCCAGGGTCCCCTGCCAGACCCTCAGCCCCACCTGGAAGCCCCCTCAGGTTTATCAGGGGTGGGCTCTCACATACATACCCACCCACTGATTTTCTCACTCATTCATTGATTCACTCTGTACTTCATGTATAATAAGCACTCAGTAAAAATTTCTGGAATAAATAAATTTGCTCACTTCTTTTCTCCTTCCACCTTTTTCCCCATCTGCCTCCCATAAGAATTTCTCCACTGTGTCTGTGTCACTGAGGTCACTTCGAGGTGCAGAGCCCTGGCCAGGATGCTGGATGGGCTGAGCTGGAGCTCACGTTATGCCTGCAGCACAGGGAGGAGTGGGGTGAGAGGAGAGGGGCCAGGTAGATCCTTCAGCTTCTGTAGCAGACCCGAAGCCCTGCCTCCTGCCAAGCCGTCCCCCAAACAGGAACGGGGCTAGGACATGGGCAGCGAAACAACATATGTCCTGATGTCCTCCTGAAATACTGTACGCCGTGCCTGTGAGCAGGATTCCATCTGTGAATATTTGGGCCTCCCTGCCCTTCAGCCAGTTCCAGGAAGACCCCATTTTCCTAAGGGCGTAAGTCTTGCTGACTAGACCAGTGGTCCCATTACCCACAATGCCAGCACCGTTTTACATGCCTAGATCCTGCATTTGCCACTCAGTGGGTTTTCAGAGAATGACAGCTCTTACTGCCTCCCATTTTCATCCCAGTAGTCCTCATGGCTTTTTTTTTTTTTCACTCATCCACTCATTATTTTGTGTTAAACACACAGTAAAAACAAAAATTGTGCCACCGGTAACATTCAGTATTTCACAGTGGGCAACCATCACTACTGTCTAGTTTCAGAACAGTCTCATCAGCCTAAAAAGAAGCCCCTTTTCCTCATTCCCCAGGTCCTGGCAGCTACTGGTCTCCTCACAGCTTTGCAGTGAAGATTCTAATATAAGAGAGGTAGGTGCACTATCCCCACTTCACAGATGTGGAAGCCGGGCTGTGCTTACGTGCTCACACGCATGCATAAATGCATACACAGCTGGCTTCAGCTGGGTCCCACCCACCGTCCACAGAGCAGCATCTTCAGACCGGAGTGTCCTGGATCTCCCTCCAAGCCCCTTCCTTGTGTCACAGGATCCTTAGGGTGTCACTTTACCAGCCAGAAACCTCTGTGGCTGGTGGCACCTCTGCTTGGGTTTTGCTCATGCCTGCTGGGCTTGTTCCACCCACTCAGCCTGACAGGCTGCACTTGGCTGCAAGGGCAAGCCAGGCATGGAGTGGTAAGGCGTATGTGAGCAAGCGAGCACAGAGTCCGGCCACCCCACACAGCCAGGCCAGCTTCGGTGGGGCAGTCAGCTCCAGGCATCAGCTCTGTGTGAGGCTGCAGCTGGACCAGATGTCCCAAGCAGCTTCCACTATAGGCACCAGTGTCTGGACAAGGGAAACATGATGGCATCCAAAAGCTCAGAGACACCAAGAACTGCTGATCCCTGAAGAGAGTGTTACAACATGTGACAGCCTTGGCTCAGAGAGCCCCAAAGTCTGGGCTTCCAGAAGGGCTGCAGCTTTTCTCTCCTGGTTGTCCACAATGTGGTTAGTTGGGGGTGGGTTTCAGCCCTGTCTGTGTTACAGCTCTTTCAGTCCTGCCATTAGCAGGTCCCAAGTTCTTGTCCCACATCCAGGAAGAATGAGGGACTTGGACAACTGGAGGGCAAGCAAAGTGGAGAGAAAGTTTGTTGAATGACAGAAAAGCTCTCAGGAGACCTGAAGTAGGCAGCTGTTTTCTGCAGGCAGGTCATCCTGATGAGTGTCCTGCTCTCAGTGGAGAGGAAACCTGTAATGGGTAGTTCCTTTCCACTGGCAGGTCATCCAAGTGGGTGTGTGAATCTGGCTGAGTCTGGGGCTTTTATGTGTTCAGAATAGAGGAATTGTGTGTTGACTGGTCCATGGGTGGCCATGGATGGGTCTGGAAAAAGCACCATCCTATTGGCCAAATAGTCATCCGTGAAGTTCTCACTCCCAGTGTTGACTTCACCAGGCACTGGCAGCCTGGGCCCCAGGCTTCAGGTTGTCCCTGGCTTTAAGGTGGGGCTTCATGGGGACCTGTCCTTTTCTGCCTAGGAAGCTGTCTGCCTCCTGACACCACCAACATGTCATTCACGGTATCCAGGCTGTTCATACCAAGGGGCACCTGCAGGCTTGTGCTGAGCCGCCCTTAGCCCCCTAGCCTTCCTCCAGCTCCTCGCCCAAAGTTTGAAGGGGGCTGAGGTGGGCAGGGGGCTGGTGTGTCAGTGCCGCCCCACACATGCACACACCCAGCTGGGTCACAACAGTGCCTGGGCTTGGCTACATGGCCCCCTGCTTGCCACATTGCAGGTGATGAGAAGGAGAGAAAAGCTGTGGCCCTTGTGGGAGTCCAGACCTTGGGGCTCGTCACAGCCAGGGCTGTGATGTGTTCTAATACCCTCTTTGGGGCTCTGTGGTTCCTGGCATCTCCAAGCTTTCTGGCGCCATCATGTTGCCCTTATCCAGACATTGGTGCCTGCAGCAAAAGCTCCAAAATTGGAGGGGTACTGGGAGCAGGCACTTCCAAGCCTGCAGGGGCAGGGAAGCTTCCCTAGCTCCTGATAGCACAGGGATGCCCAGGCTTGGAGCTGCGACTGGGTGGCTGTAGCTGTGTCCAGGAGCATGGGGCTCCCGCCCTGCCAACTTGATGGGGTGTGGGGCCGTTCCTGGCCCTGCTGGCTCCAAAGAACCTGCAGCCCTGGCTGTGCCTCCCCTGCTGCAGCTAGAGTCCCCACAGTGGCTGCTCCAGATGGGCTACTGCTGCCATCACTGGCACTTTCAAGGCTGAGGCAGATGACTCTCTCCTGTGGCTCTGGGCTTCTTTCCTTGGTATGTGTGAAGGAAGGGAGGGTGCTGTCAGTTCAGAGCTCATCTTGGTCAGTTACCCAGTAAATCTAGGCTGTTGACTGATGGACTGAAAAGGCTTCAGGTGATGGTGGGGTTAGAGAGGAAGGTGGCAGGGAGGATGCCCAGGACACAAGCCGCACCTCTGTTGGTTTTGGCCCCTGAGCAGAAGCTGACACTGTTCTCTAGGGCTGGTAGGCAGGGTTTGATTACACACACCACACTCAGTCCGTCCTGCTCATGCCTCTCGGCCTTTGCAGACACTGTGTGCTCTATCTGGACTCCCTTTTCTCCCTCAAACCTCTCAAGCCTGTCTCCTATTCATCCTCCAAAACCCTCGCAGGGTTGCCTATACATGGGAAGGCCAGTGATCTCAACCCTAGTGTAGTCAGTGGCAGAATCTCCAGGGGGTGGAGTCTGGACCTCTGGGCAGCTACAAAACTCCGCAGGCGGGTGTGGCTTGCAGCCTGCCCTGAGGACCCCTTGGGAATCCAGCAGCCCGTGCTCCCTGTTAGAGCGCCTTCCTTCCATTTGGAGAATGAATGCCTGTCCCCTACTCTGCTGTTCTTTGTGTTCCTTGATACAAGAGCCTGCAGAACGTCCTGGTTAACAGCCCAGGACATTTTTGGTTTTCTAAACCAGCTTTATTGAGACATAATTCACATGCCGCACTATTCTCTTATTTAAAGTGTACAATTAATGGCTTTTGTTGTGTTGTATTCTTGTTTTTTTTTAATTGTGATAAAACATATATAACATAAAGTTTGCTACTTTAGGCACTTTAAGTGTGTAATTCAATGCCATTAATAATATTCACAACATTGTACAACCATAAGAGTCCAAGATTTTGGCTTCAGACGGAGACCTGGGTTCAGTCCTGGTCGTTTCACTCCATAGCTGTGTAGCATGCCCTCAAAGTCCCTACTTACCCATCTGAAAATAAGGATTCTAGGGACTACTTCATATAGTCATTGTGAGGGTTACAGGAGGCACTGGGGGTGACAGGGCCTCGTCGACTGTGGAATCCGGTGTGAGGGCTCCCCGAATGCCACTCCTGTATAGCATTATCACCCATGTGCTGTGTGGCCTCAGGCGAGTTGCCGGCCCTCTCTGGCCCCAGCCCCTGGCTTTAACAAGGCTGGATTTGGCTTAGATGACTCTGAGGGCCTAGGAGCCCTGCCATCCAGTGCTCACTGGTCTGCCCCATCAGAACTCATCTGGCCCTCACTGTAATGCTAACCCCTCCTCTGAGAACTTCCCCTGGTAACCATGGTGACCATGTGACATGGCCATAGGTGACTGGACCTGGGAGGGCACCTGACTCAGGTACATTTGGACCTGGGACGCTGGCCTGCTGGTGGGTGGTCAGTGGTGCTGGAGTGGGAGCTGAGATGTGTAAGATGCATATGTAGCTTAAGCCTGGCTGAGTGAGGGGTGGCAGTCATGGGGGACCCATTAGGAATAGGTGGCAGGGCCAGATTCTGACACGCCAGGCCAAGGAGCTTGGACTTAAATCCTGGGCAGAGTGGAAGCCCCTGCATTCTTGGGCATTAAATGCACGTTGACCCCATCATGGAGCCCCTGAGGGCTGAGCTAAGGGAGGGGGCTTGGCAGAAAGTGAGGGAATGAATAGGGGTTCCCAGGCCATGTGACTTTGGGCCAGGCTGAGCCCCTTGCAGAGCTCTAGTCTTCTCTTTCTGATAGTAGGGTTGGACTCAGGGGTCCCCAAGGCCCTTCAAGCACTGAATTTCTCTGAGAATCACAGGGCTTTGAGACCAGTGCTGAGGCAGGGAGGACTGGGGGAGGTCTGAACTAGACACTCTCAGTAATTGGAGCTGTTCGTGTCCATGCATGCAAAGGCTGGTTCCAGGGAGAAGGGGGATGCGGTTCCAGGTGTGCAGATGGAGTCTCCCCCGGAACGGGGCAGAACAGAGGGCTGGAAACCCCACGGACCAGAGGGGCAGTCTGGGGTCTGCAGCCCCTCCAGGCTGAGGCTCTGTGCCACATCCATCAGGAGCTCTTTTTTTTTTTGGAAACAGAGTCTTGCTCTGTTGCCCAGGCTGGAGTGCACTGCAACCTCCACCTCCTGGGTTCAAGCGATTCTCCTATCTCAGCCTCCCTAGTAGCTGGGACTACAGGTGTGCGCCACCATTCCCAGCTAGTTTTTGTATTATTTAGTAGAGATGGATTTCACCATGTTGGCCAGGCAGGTCTCGAACTCATGACCTCAGATGATCCGCCCAACTTGGCCTGCCAAAATGCTGGGATTACAGGCGTGAGCCACTGTGCCTGGCCATGAGGGGCTTCTTTTTGGTTTACAGAAGTGCAGAAAACATTCCAGACTGAACATCGGTTGGGTGATCTTCCTGTGCCTGAGCCTGAGGGCCAGCATCCCTAGTGGCTCCAGAAGACAGTGCCAAAGGTGGCTCTGTGTTGGGAGTCCCTGCAGGCCCAGAGCTGGCCCATCTACCCTGAGAGTTAGACCCCCACCTGCCCAGTGCAGCCTGTTGGCTGTAGATGGCCAGCATAGATGACAGAGTTGTTAGGAATGGCTGTGTTCCTTGTGGCAGCATCTGTTTACTGTGATAAAAGGTGAGGCAGCGACTTGACCTTTTTGGGTCTCTGTTCCTGTGTCTGTAAACTGAGAATAGCCATCTCTGTCCTTTGCGGAGCTGTCGTGAGGCTTAGATGAGATGGTGTGTGTGGCCTGGCAGTGAGCCTGGGGTGGCCAGTGCTCTCCAGATGGCAGCCGTGGCTCTGGCAACACAGACAGGTCCTCTGGAATCTGGGTGTGCAGAGGACAGTGGCTGGGAGTGACGGGGGCTGGAGAGAAGTGTGAGTGAGATAAGGGCCCAGGAAGTCATGGGGGAAGGAGGAGAAAGCATCCTCACTTGGGACAGGGGTCCTTGCCTCCTGAACCCCTTCCTCCTCAGGCTTCAGCTCCCACCTGGGCTTCCCACCCCCACTGGCATTCCTGTAGGGCATGAAGATATCTGTCCCCACTCACAGCAGCCACCAGCACCAGGGCCGGGAGATAGCCCTGGACTCTGGGAACAGATCCCTGTGTGGAGGAGGACATTGGGCTGCAGAGGAGGACAGCGACATGCCACTGCCTGCCACATATGGAGCTGGACAAGGCCCAGCCCCTTCCCCGCTCCTCGCTGCCTCCTATAGGGACCCAACAGTGCAGCCACCATCGTGTTTAAATAGGTCATCTGGGGGACTGCCTGACAGCGCAGCAGCAGAGCCTGGGGACCAGCCCTGCCAGACCTCCCATCTCCTGGCCAAATCACACGGCTCTGCTACTGGGCCTCCCAGTGCCTGAATCGGCCAGGGCCTCTAGCATGGCACCATCTTCACAGGCTGGGTCCTCAGGGAGCTCGGTGAAGGCTCAGTTCTCCTCCTTGCCCAGAGGAAAATCGGGTTGTGTTTTGAGGGAGCGAGAGACAGAGAGATCTCGCTGGGCCCCACTAGGCTCCTGCCTTCTCAGTGCTGAATCTGTTTTGGGGCCCCTTTTGCTCTCCCATGGCTACAGGGCCCAACAAGCTTCTGTGGTGTCTTTGTGAAAGTTAGAAAAAAGTGCCCCATTTGGGCAGTCACAGCCCTGTGCCTGCCCAGCCCCTACTCACCCCCTCAGCCAGCGCCCTTGTGCAGTGAACACCCTGCGCAACTGGCCCTGCCCAGACTTCTCTGCTCTCCCCTCCCAGCTGAGTCCCACTCTAATGTGAGGCTTCCCTAGACATGCTGGGCAGGGGCACCCTCCCCCCAGCACCGCTTTCTTCCTTCTCAGGCCCAATCTAGAGTCCTCTCCTGTGTCAGGAGGACCTGGGGGCCTGGGCAGGGAGAAGGACCATGCCTAGGTGTACGTGCCTCACAGAATTCTCCAGCTTAGCTCCTGTCTGTGGCTCCAGACTCCAACTCCGAGGGGCACCAGAGCTCTCCCCTCCTCCTGCTGATGGGCCTCAGCCGTCCTCACTTCTGGTGGTGTCTTCTTCTCTGAAGGTCTCTGTATTCCTAATGGAGACGCCATGGGCTGTCCACACCAGCCACCTCCCCACTGGAGATCCCCTCTTTGCCCCCATCACCCTTAGAACACAGTCAAATGTGGTTAAGCCAGTCCCCAAGGCCCTCACACCTGGCCCTGTCTTCACTTCCAGCCTCACCCCAAGGCCCTCCCTCCTTCCCTCTGGGCTTCAGCCAGAGGAAATCCTTCCATTCCCAGAAGGCACCAGGTGGTGTCAAGCCTTCATGCTACTCACCTCACAGTGCTCCTCTGCTGTAGAAATGAGTGCTATCACAGATCCCAGCGGTTCACACAGAATGTGCATGACCATTAGCTCATTTGAACCTCACCACAGCCCTGGGAGGGGAACAGGCAGAAGTTTTCCACCTATGCCACCTGCTTTGGCATCTAGTAAGGTCCCCTCTTATGGATGCTGGGTCCACGTGATGATGTCTTAGTCCCCTTGGGCTGCTATAGCAGAATACTATAGACTGGGTGGCTTATAAACAACACACACGTATTGCTCACAGTTCTGGAGGCTGATCGAGGTGCTGACACATTCAGTGTCTGGTAAGGACCCACTGCCTGGTTCAGAGACTGCCACCTTTTTGCTGCATCCTCACATGGCAGAAGGGGTGAGGGATCTCACTGCTGTCTCTTTTATGAGGGTCCTAATCCTCACATGACGGCTCCACCCTCATGACCCATCACTTTCCAGAGGCCCCATCTTCAAATACCATCACACTGGGATTAGGTTTCAACGTGTGACTTTAGGGCGCACATTGAGACCACAGCAGCTGAGTAGATGGGCGAATGGACGCATGTCTGGGTGGGTGGGCAGGGACTGGATCCGACGGAGGCAGGAGAATTTTGAAATATGATAGAATCAGTGCAGCCTGGGGAGAGTTGGGGGGGTGGGGCTGAATGAGGTTCCGGTCTGCAGGGTTCGATGGCCCCAGGGTAGGGAGAGAGGCAGCCAGTGATCTCTGGGGTCCAAGAAGGGGAGGAATGGCCTCCAGGAGGGGCCGGGGTCCCATGGGAGAAAGCAGTGCTGCAGAAGCCTCCTTTCTCCCGGTTAGTCAGGCACTGCCCAGGGATGAACGTAGCATCTGCCAGGGCTCTCAAGCCACCAAGTCAAATACTGGAGGGTCTCACTCTGCTCCAGCTGCCCACTCACCAGGAAGGGCTCGAGCTGTGCGTGACATGTAGGGGAGGGGGTGAGCCAAGACAGCCTTCGATGGGGTGGGGTGGGGGCCTGGAACCTTCCATCGTATGGGCCTGGGACTTTGGTTTCTCAGTCCTCCCAACTCCCCAGGTGGATAAGTCGGGGCTTTGGGGAGCCAGGGAGGAGAGTCTGAAAACCATCAAAGAATATTCATCTGCGAGAGACAGATCAGAGATTGGGGGTGGGGAGGGAAGAATGGTGGAAGCTGGAGAACTGGAAGGGTTTCTCCATCAGGGGCTGCTCCCACCTTCCCCTGTTCTGTTCCTTTCCCAGGCTGGGTGGGAACCCCCATGTCTGTGCGTCTGCATGTGTGTGCACGTGTGTTCGCATGCATATGTGATCGTACCTACCTCATAGGGTTGCTGCAGGAGGCTTGAACAAGTTCACACTCATCAAAGGCTGGGTGCTGGGCCTGGCATGTGGTAAGTGCTCTGTGAGTATTAGTAGCCGTTGTACAGGAGAGTGCTCGAGTCTGGCTGCCAGGGCTCCCGCAACCGCTCACCCCCGACAGCCCCCTCTCTCTCCCCCGCAGCAAACCTTTGTTTCTCATGGTGCACCACCCTCATCAGATAGTACCCTCTTTGCTAAACAGGGAGCAGGCCCTAACTTCCCGTATCACGCCCCTACACACACCTGCAGCTGCTCTCATTCTAGCTCTGTCCTTTTCTTGCCTTGTCCTGCAGAAGAGGCTTCCAGCACCCCATCCCTGGGCCCCTCTTCCCTCTCTCAGGCCTCTCCCCACCTGGCACTTCCTGCCCCCGAAATCCCCATGGAAACATACTCACCATGCTGCCCTGCATCCCTTTCCCCTCTTCCCTTGGCCTCACCTCTGCCCTAGCCTCAGGCCTGGCTCAGCAGTCCTCCCTCCCGCATGCTCCCCTATGTCCGACTGCGGCTCCTCTCCAGACACCCCTGCCCCGGCTCCCTCCTGCCTCCCAGATCACTGGATCCCCACCTTCTGCTCAGAAGCAGTAGGGTCCCTATTCCTCCCTCTCCTTGCTGTTCTCACTCTGTCTGCTCCATCCCATTCTCCCTCATGTGGCCAGCAGCCACGTGCTGATGCCCCTTAGCCGTCTCCTGCCAGGCCCACTCTCCTGGGCAGCGTCCACCTGCATCGGCTGCCCCTGGCACAGCTGCTCTAGGGTGGACAGGGTTTGAAGGCGGAGACAGACTCAGGTGCACACGCAGGTCTCCGCAGGCCTTCATGGAACGCTGCCGTTTCCATTTTGAAGCTCTCATGGGATGGGGGCTCACTGCCTCGTGCCAGGAGAATCCCTATCTCTGCTTAGGAGAAAGTTATCCCCTGGCACTGCCACTTAGCCTATCAGAGTCCAGGAGGCAGAGCCACCTCTGGGATGGGCAGAGTTGGAAGTGCTGCTTCAACTCTTCCAAACACGTGGTCCTGGGCAAGCTCCTGCTACTTTCTGAACTCAGGTTCCTGAGTCCCACAGGCCCCTCCAGCCCTAATATTCCAGAGCTGCAGGGAGGGTGAGGGAAGCAGGTGGTCTGTGTTCCAGGCTTTTCTCTGCCACCCGCAGCCTGTGTGACTTTGGGAGACTCTCCGCTTGTTTCCTCAGTTTCCCCATCTGAACAATGAGTGAGCTGGTCGTCGTGATCTAAGGGGCTGCCTGTCCTGTCCTTTGTTTTGAATGTCACCTGAGTTGGGGAAGCTTTACCTCTTTCCCAACTAAAGCCAGCCTCAGGTTGGTCATCCAAGAGTTGGGGACAAGAGTGACAGGTGGGAAATGGTGGTGGGGGGGAGCAGGGAGAGCTACACTCCCTGGCCTGCAGACTGGCCCCTCAATGCGGACCCCCAGCCCAGTCACTTCAGAGGCAGCAACCCCTCCCTGTGGAGCAGACAGGGCCCCATCTTCACCTGTTGTCACAGAATTCCTCTGAGCTGGCTGGGCAGGGACCCTATTTTATAGACAGGAAGACCAAGTCCCAAGGCAAGAGGGGATCTGCCTGGATTCACATGGCTGGTCTGCGGCTAAAGTGGAAGTCAGGGACCTGTGAGAATTCCATGCTGTCATGTCCCTTGTCATTGACCACAGCAGCCCACCCCGCACAGGGTCATTGAGTCCCACCCGTCCCGGTGCAGAAGGGGAAACTGAGGCCCAGAACGGTGCAGGGCTGTGCATTCTCCCCGCTGACCTCAGCTGCAGCTGCAGTGAGGCTGACAAAGCCCCAAACCTCTCCCCGCAGCCTTGCTTGCCTCCTGAAGTCCCATCAGAGCCCCCATATTTGGGTAAAGCATGTATCCAGGGGCCCTTGTGATGAGGGGGCAGAAAGACAAGAATGACAGGCATGTGCTGTCTCAGGCTCCAAGAACAGCCAAGAAGAAAGGAGCTTGGGGAGCTGTGAGGGGTCAGGGGGCCAGAAAGGGTGACACACGTGCCTGGGTTCCACAGCGGCTGGGGCTCATACAGGAAGCAGACCCAGGCCCTGCTTCCCACACCCAGGTTGCCTCTGCCCGCCGCCCCTGCGCCTCCTCTTGCATGTATGGTCCTGGATGGAAGGCTTGGAGTGGCAGGGCCAGTCCCTCTGGCTGGGACAGCGGGTGGTCGGGTGCACAGGAACGTCTCCCCGCAACCTGGGTTGCCCTTCCAGAGGACGCCTCGGGCTGTGGCAGATTAATGGTGCGGAGGCCACTCATTTCCTGTGGCCGGGAGACAGGCCACACCACACAGCCCCCCATTGTGGGCTGCCCTTATCTCGGGAAGTTCCACCTGCCCCATCCGGAAGAGGCAGCTAGGCCCCCACACCCCTGGCCTCACCTTTCTTTGCCTTTTGGAAGCTTACAGGGCTCAGATCCTGCAGGCCTCAGTCTCCCCTCCTCCCATGGGAAGCCTGGACTTCACCCTGAGGGTGGTGGGGAGCCTGGAGGGCAGAGCAGTGCGGGGCCTGGTATCAGCTGGGGTTAAGAGGGGCAATCCTAGGGGCTTTGAGAATGAACTGGAAGGGGCGAGGCTGGAGGCAGTTGAATAGAGGGAGCCTGGCCACACGTGGGGGCCCAGCTGGGATGGGGAGGGCAGGGCAGGACACCACATTTCTCTGCTTAGAACCTCCCTTTGAGGAGTGTGCACAGCCTCCGGTTCAGCTGCCCACTTTAGGAGGCAGCACGGGCACACACAGATTCCCCAGGAAGCCTTCCCTGACCCCCAGTTGGTCCAGATCCCCCCAACCAAATGGGGCTCAGCTCCCTGTGCTTCGCCTGACTGTTTAGACCCCTGAGTACACTGTGTGGATGCAGAGCTGCCTCCTCTATTAGACTGGACATGCCTGGATGGTGGAGACCCCCGTTGGACCCACTAAGCCTGGCTCCAGCCCAGCCTCCACCCCAGCCCCATCTCCTTCCGAACAGGCTCTCGGAGCCCCTCCCCACAGACCTGCCCTCTCACCCCCATGTTTTTGGCCAAGTATGTCCCTCCACCTGGAGTGTCCCGTCTATGTCTCCCCTGGCTAAATCCCAGCCATCGTTAAGGGCTGCTCAGGTGCCACCACACCTTGAAGCCTTGCCAGGCCCACCACCGATGCCAGCCAGTTCAGCAAATGCCTGTCTCCCTTTTCCACCAGAGCAGCTGCATTCAATCAACTTGTTTAAAGATTCCACAGTTTGTTTTTTTTTAAAGTTTGAGATCCTTCAATTTGTCCATCCCAACCCTTGAGAGATGAAGACACTAGCTCAATTGAGCTCTCAAGAGAAGTCTAGAACCGATTTTCATTTTAACAGAGGCAGCTGTTGTCAGCTTCCAAGCATGAGTGTTCGAAGTTTCCCAGTGACCAACAACCCAACAGTTCCGGGAGGGCAGCCGCAGGCTAGCAGGTGATGGAGTGAGGACCCTGCTGGCCCACTTGTGCCTCCCATGGCCTCTGCCCCTCAGGAGTGGAGGAGAGGGAAGGATGCCCTCCCAGAGACCAGACAGACAGCAAGCCTGTGCCTGCACCGCGTGGATGAAGGTGCTCAGGGTTAGTGGAGTGCTCAAAGATACTTTTCGCCTCCATTTCCTGTCTTCCCCACTCATCACCTCCCCTTGCACAGCTGCCTTTATACTCATTTTACAGTTGAGGAGACAGGTTCCAAGAGCTTGAGTGACTTGTTCAAGGTCACCCAGAGAATGACGGAGGGGCTGGGAAGCCAGCTCCAGTCTTCCAGCCCAGCTCAAAGTTGGCCAGTGTCAAAGCCCTGCCTGAGGTCACCCAAACCCAGGAACGAATAACCTTGTGTGTTTGTGGCTGGGGAGGAGGAGCCCCATGGCTCCAGGGAGACCCAGGGCAGGAGAAACCTACCCCTGGGACTGCAGTTTGAGTGGCTTTCCATTTCCTGGGCTGCGTCCTGAAGTTAATCATTGACTTGTAGTTCTGTGCACAGCCTGGCAAGTGCCCAGATTGGGGGGCTTGATCCCTGACACTGTGCCCTGAGGGGACTCTTAGAGTAGGGGTTGGGGGAGGAAGCCAGCCTGGGCTAGGGTGGTGGCTCCATAAGGCCATGGCCATGGGAGCTGGCCTCAGTCACTGAGGGTGGTAGTACCTGTCCCCTAACGCCCAGCTGGGAGATAGGGAAGAAGGTAGGGGGCAGCGGGGAGGGTCAGGAAGGGGTGGTGAAGGAACAGGACCTTCTCGGTGCCAGGGCCCCGAGCACAGTGGGTCTGGAGCTGAATGGATCCCTTCCTGACAGTGATGGTGTTATCCCATTCTGCTCCCAGCCCTGGCAGCCTTCAGGGCGGGCCGCAGCCTGCTTCATCTCAGGTGGAAGACATTAAGCAACGTGGCCATACATACCCAAAGGCTTCGTTTGAAAGTTGGGATGCGGGCCAGGCGCGGCAGCTCACACCTGTAATCCCAGCACTTTGGGAGGCCAAGGAGGGCCGATCACCTGAGGTCAGGAGTTCAAGACCAGTTTGGCCAACATGGTGAAACCCCATCTCTACTAAAAATACAAAAATTAGCTGGGTATTGTGGCGTCTGCCTGTAATCCCAGCTACTTGGGAGGCTGAGGCAGGAGAATTGCTTAAACCCAGGAGGCGGAAGTTGCAGTGAGCCAAGATTGCACTCCAGCCTGGAAGACAGATCGAGACTCCATCTCAAAAAAAAAAAAAAAAAGAGTTGGGATGCCAGCGCAGTAGCCACTGGCATAATCTGGGCAAAAGACGGTGGGCAGTCGTCACAGCGAGTGACTGTTGTCATGACCTCCCAATGGCACCTAGCCTACAGAGGAGAAAGCCGGGTTCACTCAGAGGCACATCTGGGGTGTAACTGGGCCTGAGGCAAGCCTAGAGCGCTGTCCTCAGCCCCTCCGCTGGAGCCTGTGTGTTTGAGAACACCTGCCCGAGGTTTGCCCTACTTCACAGGATGCCCTGTGCCTCCCCACTCCTGTGTGGGTTGGTAGGACAGCAGCAGCAGTTTCTGTGGGGCTCCAGGTCTGACCCAGCCCCAGCCCCTCCCTCCCTGGCTCCAGAAAGTCTGGAGCCCTGAGACTCCCAGGAAGGTCCCTGGCTTGGGCCTGCTGGGGCCTCTGTGGGCTGAGATGCCGGGAAGATCCAGGCCCTTAACACACCAGTCTTTCATTTGCTGGAGCCGGGGCAGCATCTGGAGGTGGGGCTGAGCCAGGAGGAACCTCAGGGTCATCTGGACATCAGAGGTGAAGAGGTCCCAGAGAGGGCCATATCTTGCCCAGAGACACACAGTGAATTGGAAGACACACAGTGGACCACTCTGTAAAGGATGGCCTTTTCATATCCATCTCCCTGGCAAGGCTGTGAGGGAGGCAGGGATCATGAGTCCCATTTTACCAAGAGGGAACAGAGGTTCAGAGAGAGGTGGTGATTTGCCCAGAGACACACACAGTAACAGGCTGCACCTTTCCCAGTTCCTCTCTCTCTCTCTCTGTCTCTCCCTCTCTCTCTCTCTGTAATTACTGACCGATCAGCAAACTTTCCCCAAACACTTAGCTTGGCATAGAGGTCCCAGAGAGGAATCGACCCAAGGGGCTCCCTGTCTGGGGTGTCCAAGGAACAAGTGCATGTGGAGAGCTATACCTAGGAGGGCAAGTGGGAACTGCATCCGACGGGGAAAGCAGTTTTTCAAAGGCTGTGTGTGGTGTGGTGGAAAGAGCTCCAGGTGAAAGCAGACAGATCCAGTTACTGATAAAATCCCAGAGAGTAGAGGCTGGGTGCTCCTCACCTGGATTCTTCAGCCCTTGGCATGGGCTCTGGCACCAGTCAGCTGAATAAACGAATAACCCCAATCCCAACAATTACTGGATATGTGTGCTTGGGCAAATCACTCCACTTCTGTGGCCTCAAGCTTCCTTATCTGTGAAATGGAGATAACTATAAAACACCCTTGACCTGAATGTTGAGAGATTCAGTAAGAAAATACATTAAATGCCTTATACTGTGCTTGGCAAATGGTAAGACGCTTAATAACTAAAGATATTTTTACCTGCGTTCATTCATTCCTCCTCACGTGCGACTTAAAAGCACTTCAGAAACCGCAAAGCTGTTGGCCCACTCTGTGAGCCCTTCTCAAGTGTTCAGACAGGAATGTACATAAAATGGAGGCCTTGCTGCGACAGGCTGAAGTAATGTCATTTTCAGAAGCAGTGAAAAGCAGCAGAGCCAGAAGTTATTTGGGGATAGCGACTCAGGAACACATGAATGTCGGGAACTGCCTTTTTCTTTATAAATT
>CAUYQU010066022.1:0-2500 GCA_963574635.1 Cheracebus regulus | reverse complement strand
CTGGAGGGACTTTTGCCCGGTAGCACTTTTCCAAACTCCTTTCAGCTGTGTCCTGTGCCTTCAGGAGCTGGCTGAAGCCTCTGGTTTCCTTATTCCCAGGTCTGAGGATGTGCGGGCAGGAAGGAATCCCTAAAGTCTGTCTGCTGGAAGCGTTTGTAAAGCTTCTTTCACTCTACAACACACTTCTACTGGCGCCTGCTTGGGCTCCCCCCCGACCCCTAGCTGGGCCCCGGGGACACTGATGAGTCAAGCCTGCCTCCTGAACACCCTGCCCAGTGGTGGCCACACTGGCTGCACCCTCTGCCTAGCCCTGGGCTGTGGGCTGGGCTGCAGGGAACTCAGTCTGGGCCCTGGCGGACTGTGGTTGCTGTAAACGAGGCCGCGACGAGGCTGCGGCCTGGATGCACACCCAGAACCTTACATCCTCCACCCAGGCCCTCCGTGCCCCCAGACAGGCCTTACCCATGGACAGTCCCACACCCACAGTCTTCAAACCCTGCAGCTGCTCCGCAGGTCTGGGAACAATGGCTGAGCTCTTTGCCTGGCACCTGGGCTCTCTGAGGCCTGACCCCTCCTCACTCCACGAACACCCCAGCCATGGCTCCATTGGAAGTGGCTCCTTCCAGCTGGGGATGCCCCCAGCTTCCTGCACATTCCAGGCCTTGCAGTTTCTGCACCACCACCTCCTCCTCCAGGCAGACACTCCTCCAAGTGACCCCAGACCTTGACTCCCTGTCGCCTGGATGCCTGACCCTGCACACATCTGCGTCTCTACCCACAAGAGTGTGAGGGAGGGTTCCCTGAGTAGTGGCCATGTCAGCACAGGGCCGATGCAGATGACCTGTAAACTGTTTGTTGAATGAGGGGTATTTTGTCTTTCTGTAAAAGGCAAACAAAAAAAGACACCATAATGGCTCAAAGGCTGGTGTGAGTCAGAGATTCAAGGCTTGCTTGCCCCCTCCATTGGCACAAAATGCTTGTCAGCCAAGAAACTTCTTAGGGAGGTGGTGGATTCTCTGGTCCCTCTGCCAGAGCTGGGACCCTTGGAGATGACCTCACTAGACAGGGGGGTGGCAAGGCAGGAAGGGCTCCAGTAGGTGAGAAGGTGACTTTCCAACCAGAAGGACTATGGCTCAGAGGCCTGGGTGGAGCGAGTAGGTTCAAGAATGTCAGGGAGGCAGGGCATGGGGTGGCTCACGCCTGTAATCCCAGCACTTGAGAGGCCAAGGTGGGCAGATCACTTGAGGTCAGGAGTTCAAGACCAGCCTGGCCAACATAGCAAAATCTTACCAGGGCGCAGAGGCCAGAGCTTGTGGGACCACCCCAGGGGGGCGGCCTGCATGTACCTCTCCTCAGAGTTTGCTGAAAGAAAAGGGGTGTGTGGGTTGATTCAGGGGTTGGGGTCAAGGAGAGGGGGTTGTCTGTCTGCCTGCTGAGCCAGGAGGTGGGATATTGGAATCATCAGGCCTGAAGGGCACTCCTCCAGGGATCTCTGGGCTGTTGAGGGCTCTCTGAGTAGATGGTGTGGTATAAATATTTAGGCCCTCTCGCTCTTCTCTTTCCACTCTAGGAGGACCTGAGCTTCCACAGATGCAGGGCTGTGATGGATACCACGTGCTTGACAGCGCTAGAGAAGAGGCCTAGACCTGGCCAAGCAGGGGAACTTGGAGCAGAGGGAAAGGGGCAGGGAGACTGGAGGAGGGAAGAGGGCAGTCTTCCTCCACACACACCCTCATTTATACTGTTCTTCCCACAGGCAGCCCCGTGCAGGGGTGTGGGGTGACACACAGACACAGAAGGGCCCACAGGTTCCCAAGGTGCCCTGGGTCCAGGGTGCCGACATGCAGAGAGGAGAGGGTGAGTCGGGGGGAATGGGAGGAGAGGAGAGAGCTGGGAGCTGAGGTGAGAGCAAGGCGGGGTCAGGGGAGAATGAAAATCCAGCCTGTTGGTGGTTTCTTCTTCTTCTTCTTTTTTTGAGAGCCACAAGCTGAGATCAAAGGTGATATTTTTACAGCAACTGAAATAGAAAACCACTGGGCGCACAGTGGGAGGTGAGCAGCCAGCACACAGGCCCCTTTATGCAGCCTGTGGCCACAGCAAGCACGTTACCCTCTGCAGTAGGGTGTGGGGGCAGTGTGGTGGGGAGCTTCCCAATTCAGGTTCAAAGAAGATGTGAAGGGAATGAGCCACAACCCTCAGTGCTGGGAGAGGACCGGGATAGCCACAAAGGATCGCTCTAGTCCAACATCCTTTCAGCTCCGTGTGCTTAGTCACCTCCTCACCTCCTCACCTCCTCACTCACCTGCTCACTCACCTCCTCACTCACCTCCTCACTCACCTGCTCATTCACCTCCTCACTCACCTGCTCACTCACCTCCTCACTCACCTGCTCACTCACCTCCTCACTCACCTGCTCACTCACCTCCTCACTCACCTGCTCACTCACCTCCTCACTCACCTGCTCACTCACCTCCTCACTCACCTGCTCACTCACCTCCTC